>CM060618.1:35785092-35792592 GCA_030578275.1 Meda fulgida
TTGTATTTGAAATACAGACGCAAATAGATAAAAGTCTAATAAATAAACACATAAAAGTCTAATAAAATAAACACATAAAAGTCTAATAAAATAAACACTTACATGTGTATTTTGCAAGCTTTCTTTCCACTAGACTGGAAGAAGACATTGAAGCAAAACTGACCAAAATTATGCCTTAAACACAATGATAGTGGTGAGAGATGTCTAAATAAATATAGACTAAATAAAATAAAATAAAAATAGCACAAATGATATATAGGTTATTATAGTTTTAGAAACCAACCCCACTGTCCAGTTTCAGATGCCGCCTCATGAAGATCAAGAACATCTTTAGTTTTTAGTTTAGATTTTAACTTGCATTAACAAATTTTAGTTTATTAAAGACACCATGAAACCCCAAAATGGACTATTCTTATATGTATTTTTTTTGGGGGGGGGGAATATTGCAGTATTTATTATCAATTTATTATAATTAATTATTTATGTTACGCAATCTTTCCTTGTAAACTTCCCAACCCTCTTCTTTTCTCTGATGATGAGGGCGGGGCAACCTGTCAATCACATGAGATCAGCCAATTGCAAACCACAACCATCCAATCAATTCACCACAGACAAAATCAAGCCCCGCCCAACATTTGTTCTTGTTTAAAAAAAAAAAAAAGATATATATTATTAACAACAAATACAACAGTATAAAAAAAAACGAAATATAACGGAGTTGCACACTAGGGGGATTAATGTAGATCTACATAAAGACATTGAAACATTTACAAAAAACTGCTTTTTGCTTCATAGAACCAAACCTGAGACATTAGTTCTTGTTCCAGAAGCCGTTTCACTCGGATATACGTCACTATTAGGAAGAGAAAAGCAGTGAAACTTCTGTTTCGTGCTGACTTTAAACTGTTGTTAAACCAGTAGTTTTGGTCTTAGATTGGTACCCTGTCTGTTAACATGCATCCCTGACAGGCGAGTGTGTGGTCATGTGATCGGATGAGTGTGAGATGCCGCAGTTATGCGGCTCAAATGAAGTGTAACACATCAGTGTCGCAGACAAACCTGCTGCTGAACGGACAGATACACACACACACACATACACACACACACACACAGAGAGAGAGAGACAGCGTCGCAGTGATGTAATTTGTAGTGAAATCACATTACTGTGTGTATGTGTGTGTGATGGGCGCCTTACACAGAACATCTGTTACTGACACACACCGTTTGATTGATGCCTCCGCTTATGTGTGAGTGGATGTAAACAGGTAACAGTCTTTAAAAAAGAAAATCTGCACATGAAAAACATAATAATCAAGGTTATTATTGCTATCAATGATTTTTGTCCCCGATTTGGCTGTTAAAATACTTATATATCTCAGTTTGATGTGCAGACTGTATATCAAATATTTGTTTGTGATCTAGTTTGATGCCCTTAGATACAGAATGGCATTGATAAAAACTTCAACAAGCAGAAAAATAGATATGCATTTCCTGAAGGGAACATCAGTGTTTGTTAGATAGCAGATGAATAGTGATGCTTTGTGTTTTAGTCTTGAATGCGCTGATGGTGCGCTCAGCATGTTGTTGTTGTAGTAGGCAGGAATGAATGCTTAAGGGCACTTACTAGGCGTCAGAGAGCACTGTGAATCTATTGATTTCAATGGTGCAAGCATCTAGAGAGTGTACTGTAAGTGAGCAGAAGTTGAGAACGTTTGAGCTGCTTGTTAACATCAGGTCAAGTTGTGCTGTATTCCTGCTTGATTTATTCTGAAGCGACTCTTTACACACTCCTGAAACACATCGTACGCATTCGTCTCCGCTCAACACTAACAGTCAGTAGTTTGTGGTCAGTAAGATGTTTTATTGTTTGAGGAAAAGAAGTCTCTTCTGCTCGCCAAGGCTGCATTTATTTGATAAAGTAAAACAGTAATATTGTGAAATATTATTACCAATTAAAATATTTGTTTTCTATGTGAATATATGTTAAACTGTAATTTATTCCTGTGATCAAAAGCTGAATTTTCAGCATCATTACTCCAGTCTTCAGTGTCACATGATCCTTCAGAAATCATGATAATATGATGATCTGATGATCAAGAAACATTTATGATTAATATCAATGTTGAAAACAGTTGTGCTGCTTCATATTTTAGTAGAAACCGTGATGCATATATTGTATGAATATAAAGTTCAAATGAACAGCATTAATTTGAAATAGAACTCTTTCGTAACATTATAAATGTCTTTACTGTCATTTTTGATTTGATTTGATCAATTAAAGTCCTTGCTGTATAAAAGCATTATTTTATTTATTTTCGTACTGATCCCAAAACCTTTGAACGGTCGTCTAAAGTAACACCATCTTTGCAGCATCAAAATTAAATGACAAAACAGAAGTCTGTATGCAAAATGATACTGATATAAAGGCCTGTTCACACCAAGAACGATAACTATATCAGCGTCCACACCAACTCACGATATCCTTAAAGTGGAATGGTTTCTGATTGACTATCAATGTTTTTATCGTTATAATCAGCTGGAAAAAATCGTTCTGAAAGTGGTTCAGTTGATAATGTTTCTCTGTGCTGTCATCGTTATAGTTGTGATGTGGATTTTTAGATCTATATCTTTATCGTTAAAGTTATCGTCCTTGGTGTGAACGGGCCTTAAATCAATTAGAGAATAATCATACTTGTTTTTATGTAAAAAGCTTATTAATTGCAAAATAATTGCACTCCTAAAGCTAAATCTAGAAAGTATTGTAAAAAAGCTTTCAGTTGAGACGCATTTGGTTTGAAAACCAATCCCAGAAGTGACCGTTCTTTGGTGACAAGGTCACTACACATCCTTAACATGACATTCATCATTTAGCTGATGCCTCGATGCAAAACAACTCAAAATAATTCATAGATGAAGTAAAAATATACACTCTTACAGACTGAGGTTCTTTATTGTTGTCTTTAACATCAGTGGAATCTTCCCGTTCCACAAAAGGTTCTTTATGGTGGAATAAGGTTCTTTAAATGATATAAAAAAGGTTATTTTAGGAACTGATTACTGAAAGGTTCTTTAGGGAACCAAAAATGATTCTTCAATGGCATCACTGTGAAAGCGCCTCTTTTGGAACCTTCATTTCTTTAAGAGTGTATTTAACGTATGTATTTTTTTAGTTGTTTTGCATCGAAGCAAAATGATGAATGTCATATTAAGGATGTGTAGTGCCTATAATTAGCTTTTAAAGCAGCAGAAATATGTAGCATGTCCTCGCGTGTGTGTGTGTGTGTGCGTGTGTGTGTGTGTCCTTGAGTGTGATTTCAGGGGTCTTTGTGAGTGTTGGGCTCTAAAGGGGGTCGTGGGCAATTAAAGCACACACGCAGCGCTGCTATACGATCACACACACACACACACACACACACACACACACACACTGCTCTCATGCACCTCCCACCTCCGCATGTGGATGTTTAAGTGATCTTTATTGTGAGCAGAGTAAACAGAGAGCGAGCGAGGGAAGCCGTGCTTATCCAGCAGGGGCGAGAGACACACAGATAGAGACAGAGAGAGAGACGTATGTGTGTGTGTGCCTGCCTGTGGGTAAATGTGGAAATCTTCATCTTTGAGCTCCATGGCAAACTCTGCATGCGTGCTTCTGTCCGGCTCCGGGATGATGCCTCATTCCCTGCACGCTCCTCCCGCGTTCCTCTACTTATCCGAGGTAAGCGTCCTCCCGCTGCCTTCGCTTTTACACACTCCTTTCTCGTATTTCATTCCTGCGCGAGTGAAATGAACATGCGTTTTTTTTTCATCCTGACCTCTGACCCCTTTCTCTGTTTGGGGTCCGCGCTCCGCTTTTATTCCACTTTTCCATGCTTTTATTCCACGTCCGCTCTGCCGTTTAGACTCACTTTACTTTCTTACATGGTCATTTTTTTTACTAGTTGTTTGTATCTAGTGTTGTAGTTTAGTATCAGTTTGGAATTTCATTGTGAATACATTCTGGGAATGTCTTACAACCACAAAACGGAAACTGTTTTGAGATGTGCTCCAGACACAATTCTGTCATTCATTTTAGGTCATAATTAGCAGACTTATGCAGATTTTTATGCAATATTATGCAGATACTCTCATGAATTATTCAGGATTTTCCGTGACCTCTCCCTGTTAAATTACTAAACACTGTTTTTAATTAACTTAAATCACTTTGTAGAATAAGTCATTCGATTCTTCACTGGATGTTAAAGTCAGTGGGTTTTGGTTTTGAAGATTGTATTAAAGATGCATCATGCTTTAGTGACCATTTAAATATTGGTGAACACTTGCATTTTTTTATTTTTGATATCTGTATTTGTAACCAGCCGATATTGGGTGCAAATAATATCAATGCTACTATTTTTTTCTGTATTTTATATAATTTTCTATAGCAGTTTTTTATCTTATGTGCTATATATTATAGTGTTTGAATTTATTTTTGACATTGTATTGGTCATATAAATTGGTCGTGTGTATCTAGTATTGCAGTTTGTTGCTTGACATTAGATTGTGTCATTTGTGTTTTCATTTATAAAACAACTTACATATAGTTGACATGCACATTCATTTTAATAATATTAATTTTTTTCTCCTCATCACCAATATTAGCATATGCAGATGCTCTCATGAATTATTCAGGAGCTGCTTGTGTTACATCACTTGATCAATGTTCTTAATTAACTTTGTTGAATTAGTCATTAGATTAGTTTAGTTTAAGTGCACGTCTTTTTTTTTTGCAATGCTTGAAACATCAGTTTCTACAAATCCATATCAACCGATATAAACATTTACATTTTAAATCATCAATATCGGTCTTAATTCACTGATGTTTTAAGTAGATAATGGTCTTTTTCTGCATTGGGATTTTATAAGTGTTCAAATTATTTATCTTTTATGCTGTATATTATAATATTTTAATATTCAATTTGACCAAAATTTGCATGGAAAATTGTAGATTAGAGCTTCAGTGTAATACTATTTTTTAAAAATCATGCAAAACTATAGATTTATGATATATTGTTTATTAGTACTAACATAAAAATAATTCAGAATCAAAATGTTTTATTTTGATTAGCAATGCTTGATATATCGGTTTCTACATATCAGTATTTTATTTGCTATGCTTGACATTCTACATATCTATATTTTATTAGCAATGCTTGATATGTCGGTTTCTGCATATCTGTATTTTATTAGCAATGCTTGAAATATTGGTTTCTACTTATCAGTTTTTTATTAACTATGCTTGAGATATCGGTTTCTACATATCAGTTTTTTATTAACTATGCTTGATATATCGGTTTCTACATATCAGTTTTTTATTAACTGCTTGAGATATCAGTTTCTACATATCAGTTTTTTTATTAGCTATGCTTGATATCCTACATATATCTATATTGTATTAGCAATGCTTGAGATATCGGTTTCTACATATCAGTTTTTTATCAGCTATGCTTGATATCCTACATATATCTATATTGTATTAGCAATGCTTGATATATCGGTTTCTACATATCAGTTTTTTTATTAGCTATGCTTGCTATCCTACATATATCTATATTGTATTAGCAATGCTTGAGATATCGGTTTCTACATATCAGTTTTTTTATTAGCTATGCTTGCTATCCTACATATATCTATATTGTATTAGCAATGCTTGATATATCGGTTTCTACATATCAGTTTTTTATTAGCTATGCTTGCTATCCTACATATATCTATATTGTATTAGCAATGCTTGAGATATCGGTTTCTACATATCAGTTTTTTATCAGCTATGCTTGATATCCTACATATATCTATATTGTATTAGCAATGCTTGATATATCGGTTTCTACATATCAGTTTTTTATTAGCTATGCTTGATATCCTACATATATCTATATTGTATTAGCAATGCTTGAGATATCGGTTTCTACATATCAGTTTTTTATTAGCTATGCTTGAGATATCGGTTTCTACATATCAGTTTTTTATTAGCTATGCTTGAGATATCAGTTTCTACATATCAGTTTTTTATTAGCTATGCTTGATATCCTACATATATCTATATTGTATTAGCAATGCTTGATATATCGGTTTCTGCGTATCGGTATTTTATTAGCTATGCTTGATATATTGGCTTCTATATATCAGTATTTTGTTAGCAATGCTTGAGATATCGGTTTCTACATATCTTTATCATCCAATAAAAGCATTTCAATTTTAAATGGTCAAAATTGGTCTGAATCCGCTGATGTTTTAAGTATATAATGGACTTTTCTTAACTGGGATTCATAAGTATTAAAGTCACCCTGTAGTCAATTATTTCATCCCTTACATCATCATTGATCATCAAAATTACATATTTAAAGTTTTTTTTCCTTTTCTTCATGCCTTAAAATATCTTAAATGTAACCTTACACCCTTGCCTCATTTAGTATTCACGGCTCTATGAATATGCAAATGAGCCCCGCCTCCACTCACTCACTCACTCAGAGATCCACTGGTTGACGATCACACGTTGATCTGATTGGTTACAAGGTAGTTTGTGATGTCAGAAACACCAGCGATTTCGAACCATGTTTGTCTTAAAAGCATATTAAAAACACCACATAGACATAAAAACAACATTAAAAGCTGGATTTTCACCACAGGGGGACTTTTAAAATTATTTATCCTTTCTGCTACATATATATTATAATATGATAATTGATTTGACAGATTCACGTGTAAAATTGTAAATGAGTCATTTAGTATGAACAATATCTAAAACACCATGCAAAACAGTATAGATTTATGATATTATGTTTTTACCAGTCAACATTTTGACACTAGTGCATGTTTCATAGCGCATGTATGTGATTTCTGCTATAGTGATACAGTACAGAGACACAAGAGAGCGATATATGAGATGAGTGCTTTCTTCCTGCTTTTAAATCACTCTGAGAAAGCAGGAGAAGCTTCTCCTCCCCCATCTATCCACACACACACACACACACACACACACACACACACACACACACACACACACGCACACACGATGCTGGCACATGGTCGGCTTGCGTCGAGTCGCCCTGTGAAGAATCCAGGGCAAACGATCCTCCTGAGAGCAAGACATTATTCATGAGGCTCCGTGTTTATGAGCGAGTGTGTTTGTGCGCTTAATTGATTTCATATTCAAACACATGGCCCTGTTTGCTGCAGTATGTACTGCTGAATTATTGATACAGTTCACGAATGTGACGCGACTCTAACGCAGACAGAAATGTGGGAATGAAATGAGACATGCAGTTCTATGGGAATGGGATAATTGGTGAAGTGGATGTTACAGACCAATCCGTCACTTTATTTGTCTTGTGTTGGAGTGAAATATATCAGCGCTTCCAGACAGCTGGTGAAGTGTGTAAAGCTCAGCGAATGTTAAACTGGTTCTTGCATTACAGGAACAGGTTGTTGAGGAGGATTTGGATTTGAGAAATGTGATTTTGC
>CM060618.1:35802592-35815092 GCA_030578275.1 Meda fulgida
CTTTATATCTAAAAAGAATTGCTTTCAGTCAGATTTAGTTTGGCTGCAGTACCAAAAGTTTCCACTGGATGAAATTCGTCTCATTCATTTCCAATGCGCTCATTTTTGACCGCGAGGAGCACAAGTGTGGCTATTATTTACAGGACCATTTAACCTGTTCGAATCATGTCCATGATTTATTTTTTTTGTGTTCACACAGCAAGTGCCAAAACATCGTACCATTCCAATGAAGTAAAAAATTCAACAACAAAAAATGAAACGTACAATTTTACGGTCAAAGTTGACCAAAGAGCACCAGAGGGCTGAGAGTACACTCGACAAAATTGGCTTAATTTTGCGTGGTGTTTTTTTGTCGGTTGAAGCGCTGTCTGAAGTGGCTTTGTGTGAGCGTTTCTTCCGCATTGATTTCACTCGATGATGGACTCTATGCTGTGTTGATCTGTGTGAGCTCCTCTCCTCATGACCTGAGCAGCACATGTCTCTCTCACAGGCAGCGCTCAACCCAGCTGCACTTAGTGAATGAATATTTCATACGGTCTTCATCCGTACAAATGCTCCTCTCCTCCTGTGTGAGCGCGCCGATCAAAGAGCGCGTGTTTAATATTGAGCATGTTTGATAGCAGCTCCGTCTCTTTTATCTTGTATTGCCTCTCTGTTATGCACTGCTTTATTATTGACGTGGCATTATTCAACCATGTTTCATGGATTTTGTATTCCATTTTCTTCCTTCATGTTGATTTAGGTAGACGTATAGCTTTAAATCGACAATTGATTTGACACGAAAATGTCTTTTTGCTTGATTTCCTGTCGTCTCGGGTTGCGTGAGAGACACAACTGAGATGTGTGTGAACTGCATCTCATATGGTCACAGTGAAACAATATTTTTGGGGTCAGGTTTGGGTATTTCAAATTGATTTTTTATTTGTTTTTCATGGTTAGCAGACGAACAGTTCATGCACAAACTCGCAATGCTTCACTCTCAAAATGAGGAATGTAAAACATTTAAATATTTATCATATTTATCATTTATTCATTTTCATTCATTAATTATAAGCCCAAAGCTTACCGCAAGTTACACCGGAGAAACTGCAGTGAACCTGATGCGTCCTGATGGTGAAGACATTTATAATGTTGCAAAAGATTCTAATCTCAAGCAAACAATATTCATCAAAGAATCCTCAGGAAAAAAAAAATCACGTTTCCAATGATTTCTGAAGGATCATGTGACACTCAGCTTTGATCACAGGAATAAATTACATTTTGGAAAACACTTATTATGAATTGTAATAATATTTCACAATATTTCTGTTTTTAATATATATTTTTGTGTTAAATAAATGCAGCCTTGGTGAGCATAAGAGACTTCTATAAAATATATTTTAAACATCTTATACCTACCCCAAACTTCTGAACGTTTCTGCAATATAAATATCTGAGCAGCTTCTAAAGCATAAACGCTTTTACATGCATTATTTATTAAACACACACACACACAAACTAATGCATTCTCTGCTTAGGAAAATATCATAATTACTTAAATTGGGGGTTATCATGATAATTGAGTGTAATTAAATGTTTAACACCGTCAAAATAATTAAACACTTGATGCATTTATAAAACCTGAAACAGTTTAGGGATTATTAAAAGTGGATCAGAAATGTTTCAGTAGCATTGATATTGCACCAGTGTCTATCAAAAACTGTACGACTGGACAATATGAGGGTTGTATTGATATTCTGCTAGGATAAATCATGTTCCATGCGTCCTGATGATTATATTGTGTTTCTGAGAACATTCCTGTCAAACAACTCCAGTCCTGATCTTATCCCGGACTCCAAGCCTAAAATCTGATTGGTTGATCAGAATGTTCAGCTCTAGGCATAATCACGGTTTTAATCACACTGCACAGGCATAAAAACCACATTTATGATGACATGCTGATTGTGTTATCCAGAACAGAGACATTTGCCTGACGCCAGGTGCATTAGAATCAGGACTTTTCATATTGAAGCAGACTAATATGAACATGCAACAAACAGGCCTGTTTTTAAGATTCCAATCTGAAAATCTCACTTCCATTGATAGAATGTTCAACGTTCTATTCAACAGCTGTGATGTCATTATAATATTTACATTCCGAATCGCAATAGGGTTTCTTGCTCACATTTATTTGCATACTAAGTCTTTCGTTTCTTCTTCTTGTTCTGTTTAACCATCGATAGTCACTGTAAAGTTGGTTTCACGCTGTGTGTTGATTCTCGCGCACAACCGTCAGAAAATAAACGGTCGTGACCAGAAAAAAAAGCATGCTCTGATTCTGTATTTCGTTCAAAAAGAGCCTAAAACCAAAACAAAGCTTTAATATCACTTAGAGTTTGTCTTCTGATGAGTGTGTATGAGAATCAGAACATTGGGGTAAGAAGTCTCTTCGGCTCATCTAGGCTGCATTTATTATTATTACAAATACAGTAAAAACAGTAATATTGTTAAATGTTATGAGAATTTAAAATATGTGATATGTTAAAATGTCATTTATTCCTGTGACGTAAAAGTTACATTTTCAGCATCATAACTCCAGTCTTCAGTGTCACATGATCCTTACAAAAATCATTACGATGATTTGATGCTCAAATAACATTCATTATTATTATTATTAATGTTGTAATCGGTTGTGCTGATTCATGTTATTGTAGAAACCTTTTCTTCAGGATTCTTTGATGAATATAAAGTTCAAAAGAACATTTGTTTGAAACCAAAATCACTTGTAACATTCTAAAAATTCCTACTGACCCGAACCCTTTGGACGGCAGTGTATAGATGTAGGACAGAATATTGAGTGTAAATCATTATTTTGGCACTTCAGTTTGGTGATGCTAGTGCCTCAGAAGCTTTAAATGAACTGCAGTGGTTTCATATTTTGTCTTTGGGCTTCAAAACAAACTCTGACCAGAATGTTTGAGGAATATCAATAAACGCCTCTATTAAATGTCGATGAGCCCATCCAGACCTTCCTGCTGTGATTTGTCTCCACTCATAGTGATTTAATGCGCTTTTTCCTCTCAGAAACTCAGTGTGTGTGTGTGTGTGTGTGTGTGTGTTATGGGTTGCGTTGTTGATTGCAAACGGAAGAGAACGTGTTCGCATGAGAGAAAGCTGCTCCTTTTTTTCTTTTTTTCTTCTTTTTTCCTTCTAATCTGCGCGCCGGGGCCGGTTTGTGTGTCGGCGGTTCCCCGTGGCCCGTCATGAACATAATGGACTCTGTCATGTGAGACAAGCGGCGCTGGTTAATTACTTCACCAGGACGCTGCCCTTTTCTCTATACTCCGCCGGACTGCAAAGAGCTCTCGCCGTCTGTGTCGTCGCTCCCCGCGCAAAGCCCGCGTAATTATTCCTTCTGTGGCGCGGACGGAGAGGTGCGCACGGGAGTTGATCCGTTTGGGACGCCAGAGCTTTGATCACACGTCACCGTCGCTGACAGGCGTCTGAAGCTCATCAGCAGATAAAAGAAATCCGTGGCCACGTTTGTGCTCGACTGGACAAACATCGTTCATAAACAGTCGTACGATCCAATGGCTTGTCATCTAGTTTTGAATGCTAATTAACCTTGGGTAATAAACAACACTTTTCATGCTGATGTCACTGATAGATGTGCTCATCTTTCGGGAGCAAAAGACACTCCGGAAAGTTTGGGAATTGAGGTCAAACTTTTCCTGTTGCATATATGGATGCTGATCTGTTATTTAAATGCAATATTTCTTTCTAAACGGCATCCACGTGAATGAAGCAAAGCAGGTGTTTTTAGCATTTTGGCTTTGCTAGTCTGTTTTTGCACATGGAAAACATCAGGTTTGATGTTATTTTGTCAAGTTTTGATGAATTTGTAGATAATCTAGGGTTAAGTGGTTTGCTCGGGACTGCAGGTCTCCTCTTTCACTCATGGCTAGTTTTATCTGCTAAAAAAAACTGTTTTATTCAATTCTTGTCACCAGCCACAACACTGCAAAAACTGAGATTTTAATGTATCTTTCTTGTAAGTTTTGCAGGCTCCGTATCCTTGAAACAAGATAAATCTGCTTGAGAAGCGTCTCTGCATAAGATATTAGTGAATATAAGTGTATTGTGTTCTCCTGCACAGACAGATTTTTTCATTAGTTTTTCTTATAACAAACAAACAAAATGCCCGTTCAGTAAGACAAAATACACTTGTATTAAAGACACAATCTGAAGAAAAGTCTTAATTTATGGTCTTGCTTCTCAAGGTAATTTATCTTGTTTTATTGATTTTTTTTTCCCCCCAGACATTTTACCTGAAAAATAAGACGAACATACTACTATAATAGATTAATAAATATCAGTTTTTTGCTATTATAATTTATATACTAATATAGTATTTAGTCATATTTTGAATTACTTTTATTTTTTACTTTTTTATTTTTTATTCAGTTAAAATGTTATTACTTTTGTTATGTGCTTTTATAATTGTATTAGCTTTTTATTAATTTTACTATATATTAGTAATTTATTATTTCAGTTTGTTTTAGTACTTTTAAATTTTATTGATTTCAGTTTAAGCTTTTTAAGTTTAATTAAGTTTTTCATCTAATATTTTATTTTATTTCAGCTTTATTTGAATTACCGAAAACAGACCCAAATTTAAGCTACATAATTATATATTTCAGTTTACATTATAAATGCATGTTTTTTTGTTGTTTGCATTTTACTGCACTAATATTATTTTCACTTCTTTTAGTGTTCTTTATTGCACTTCTGACATCATGCAATAGGTTTTTATTGCAATAGGTTAACACAGGAGAATATATACAAACGATACAAAAAGGAAACTACATCAGGAACAGGTGAACATAATCAATGAATCAAAAAGTAACCGTAGAAACAAACAGGGAAACTGGAACTAAAGGTATGTTTACACAACAATGACATATCTTGACATATCGACACCATTGTCAAACCGATCCCCATTCACACGGATCCGCTGAAACAAATAAAAACGCTGCATTCTTCTGCCAGGCCAATAGATGGCGCTGAAACACTATAGACTGAACACGTAATACACATGTGCATGACATCATCGTCTTCGGAGATTCATGTTTTTGTTCTTTACAAGGAGACTGTTTTCAAAAACGTGCACTTTGAAACCTGTTTTCAAAAGTCCCCGTTTTCAGACACCCAAAACAGGTTGTGTAAACAAATGTCCAAAAACATTTTTTTACGTTTTTAGTTGTAAACGGTGTCGTGTAAACTGAGCAGAATGTCAAAATCAAACTTTTTTTTTTTACAAAAACTTATCTCAAGAACCAATGGTGTCAAGCCTGGCAGTATTCTCGACTAAACATGAACACAAATGAGAATTGACAGCTGTAATAGAGGCGAAGATTTGCATATAAACTAGTGCTGGGCAACGATTAATCGCACCCAAAAAAAATAATAATATAAGTGTGTGATACTGTGTATAATTATTTTGTATATATAAATACACACACATACATGCATGTATTTAAGAATAATTTGTTATTTATATATAAAATATTTATATGTAATATAAATCAGGTATAAATATATATATATACAGTATATACATGCAAATTTCTTAAATATATACATGGACGAGTGTATTTATATACACAAAATAATTATACACAGTACACACACATTTATTATGTAAAAACAAACTTTTATTTCGGATGCGATTAATCACATTTAATCGTTGCCCAGCACTAGTTTTAACTTTTCATTGTTTGAAAAAAATGTGGTTTTGTGTTTGGAAAGGTGTGAAGGTGATGTCATGAGTAAACGATGATGAATACAACCATGTGACTGCTTAAAAACAAAGCATAGGAATGCAGTCGTTTTATGGCCCGCTTTTGGTTTGGTCAGTGCTTGAGAGGTGAGATGTGATCTAAGCCCTTAGCCCCGGTGTGGGTGTAGCTTTACTCCATTATCCAGACACCGGACCGGGCCCCCATGGGCCACTCGCAAACGCCTCCATCAATGATTCAGGGATTCAGGAGGACGAGGGGCTCCTCGTGCCAATTAGACCATCTCGGGGACAGCAGCGTGTGGTAGAGAATCTGACGGGATCCTCACCCCCTCGACCTGATTATTCGCCGCTCCCCCAGCGCTGTCATTAAAGAGAGACAGTCATTACCTCGAAGGAAAGACTCGTTCTCCCTCCGCTGGGAAATCTCAGCCTCTTAGACGAGCTGGAGGAAGGGAAGAGCATTAGGATCAGATCTCTTTACCTCCAGTCGCTGGTTCGGGCTCACGCAGAGCCGGGGAAAACGCTGGTGATTCACTCACGCAACGGCACAAACAGGCTTTGATTGCTGAACTGACACAGAGGCGGTCGGAGACTTGCGTTTTTCTTTTGCGGGGAAATGAAAAGTTGCCTTTTTCCTGCCGAGTGTCTTCTGCAGGATGAAGAGTCGCTTCAAGTTGTGATAACAGGAATGCGGCTTTTTTTTTTTTTACGTTTCTTTACTCATAAGTGCTTATATTTAGCAGTTTCTTCTGTAAATCTCTCCTGAATCTTCCAAACAGAAGCTTCGCCTCATGAAGCTGAAGAAATCATAATGGGAAAAGTAGGATCCTCTTAAAACAGGGTCAATTCTTAAAGTTTGATGGTCGTTTCAACCTCACAGGCTCTGATTTATTAAATCAGAACATCCAATTTTCATTTAAAGTAATATAATACAATCAAAATAATATTTCTATATATAATAATATATTGCAATTCGTTTTTATAAATCAATATAATATTAATTCAAATTAGAATATATTAATTGAAAATAATATTATACAAAAATATAGATCTATATAATATTTATATAAATAATATAGAAAATAATATTAAAAATCAATATAAAGTTAATATAAAGCAGAATACTGAATATTAATGGAAAATTGTTTTATAAATCAGTATAATATTAATTTAAATGAGAATATCCTATATTAATTGTAAATAATATATAGACCTGTTGAATATTTATATATAGGTAAGATTTTTAATGTTTTTAAAATAAGTCTCTTCTGCTCACCAAGGCTGCATTTATTTGATTAAAAATACAAACAAAAACAGTAATATTGTTAAATATTATTACAATTTAAAACAGCTGTTTTATGTGAATATACTGTAAAATGTAATTTATTCCTGTGATCAAAGCTGTATGTTCAGCATCATTACTCCAGTCTTCAGTGTCACATGATCCTTCAGAAATCACTCTAATATGATGATATTATGATCAAGAAACATTTATGATTATTATCAGTGTTGAAAATGTTTTTTAAATTTTTATTTCAATTTTTATTTTATTTTTTTATTATTTTTATTTGATGAATAGAAAGTTCGAAAGAACAACATTTATCTGAAATAGAAAGCTTTTATAACATTAAACACTACCATTCAAAAGTTTGGGGTCAGTAAGAATTTTTATTTTTTATTTTTGGGGGAAATAAATAAAATGAGTCAATACTTTTACTTTTCAAGGATTAATTAAGTTGATCAAAAGTTACAGTAAAGACATAAATAATGTTAGAAAAGATTGTATTGTAAATCAATGCTGTTCTTTTGAACTTTCTATTCATCAAATAATTCTGAAAAAAATTGTGCACAATTAAAAATAGTAATGAATATTTTTGAGCATAAAATCATATTATCATGATTTCTGAAGGATCATGTGACACTGAAGACTGGAGTAATGATGATGAACATCCAGCTTTGATCACAGGAATAAATTACATTTTAACATATATTCACAGTCATTTTAAATTGTCATAATATTGCACAATATTACTGTTTTTTTTAACAAATAAATACAGCCTTGGTGAGCAGAAGACTTTTTTAAAAACATTAAAAATATTACCGATCTTAAACTTTTGACCAGTAGTGTACAGAAATTACTATTACTATATATTTAAAAAAAATATATATAATGCTAAATATTGAATATTAATTTAAAACAATTTAATAAAATTAAGTAACAAATATAGATAAATAAGATAAAAGAAGAAAAATATAGATCGGTATATTCAAAATCAATATAATATTATTCTAATATTACTCTAAATTGTAATGTATACAAATGAATTGAATTAAATTGAATATTAATATATAGTTTTATTAATAATATACTTCTGTAATTTTGTGTTTTCTTTCGTTTTAGAGCACATTAATATTTTTTGTTTGTATTTCACTGCACTGATATTTCTCCACTGCTACATTTAGTTTTCATAAACTTGGGTAATGATAATAGCCGTGTTTATTTCCTTCCATAATGTCAATTCGTTACAGCAAGCAAGCTGTTTCCCTGTCCCGTCTTTTTACCAGCAATACCTCCCAGTTGTGCACAGGTTTTTAACAGCTACAACCAATCGTGAATCCCACCAATCACAGTGGCGGCCACTATGATCAACAGTGAAGCCGTTTGGCCATAAAATCCCCCATAAGTTTTGTTGATGCCCACGCACAGATTATGATGATTCTGTCGGCGGCTCCATCATTCCCACACCGTCTGTCTCCTCCCTCGACGCTCCTCCCAGCAAAGTCACATTTCCATTTTAAGATTGAATCCCTGCTCCTTTGTGAATAGAATCGAATTACACTGAAAAGCACTGATTGATTCTCACCAAACACAATAGTTTGAGCGCTGAAGTCCGTGACACCAGGTGCCGCCTCCTCCAGGAGCCTGTGAACGTTGCCTAAGATATCAGCGTCCATTATGAGTGTTTATGGATGAGGCGGGAATAGAGAGAGACTGAACGCGTGTGAGATGGTCAGTGTTACTGAGGTGGTCTTGATGATGTTTGTATCCGTAAAGCTCACTTATACTGCTGTTAAAGTGTTTTGCACTCGCAGTTTAGCTTCAGTAAACGCTCTTCCGGACCGGAGAGGAAGTTTGAGTTGTGTTTTCATGGCACTATGAACTCTCTTCTCTCAGCAGAATTGATTGGTCGTGGGACGAGGCCTTTAAGTGCTGTAACTGTGGATGCAATGTGCTCAGGATCTCTCATTACATGCATTAGAGCGCTATTAACTCGAGCTGGACCCATACTCTCTGACACATTCATGGTATGTTGGGAGGGAAAAGTGTGTCCAGGTCTTTCCCAGAGGAACCGTTCGGCCTAATGTCTTCTGAACATACACACACACACACACACACACTGGCGGTCCTGTCATCACCTCAGCAGTGATATATGGATCATCTTCATGTCTGGTTTCTCTCTCCACAGATCAGGGTTGTTGTTTAATTAGTGGTCCACCGATGTGGCTTTTATAATGCGATGACCGACATCTAGAGAGTGACTGAGATCCAGTTCCAGAGCAATGCTGGTAATATAGTGTGCATGCTATAATGATGAAAACAGCAGGGAAACGAGGGTACAGTCGTTTTATGTCACGTTACGTTGTTTCATTACGTTGCGTGTTGTTGTGTTATACGTTAAGTAACAGTATGTTGTGTTTTTTTGTGTTGTTTTATGTTATGTTACATTATTTTAGGTTATGTTGCATTACATTATGTTGTTTTATGTTATGCTTTATGTTGTTTTATACTGTTATGTTACGTTACGTTAGCTATAAACAGCATGAGCTAGGAGGATGTTAAAAACCGAGACTGCTTTCATCCTCTACCAGTCTTAAATAGGCACTTAATCATGAAATCATTCCCATTTCTGCTGGAAGTCATCGGATGCCCACCTGCTCCTTGACATTCAGTGTTTCCCGTCTAAATCCAGCCAGGATTCCGTGAAGATTCCTGATGAATCCGTGTGCGGCCCTGAATCAAGCTCTGCGTTTTGTTGCTCATTTTTTAATGGCTTGAATGACGGATTACAGCAAATGTCACGGAGAGTCGTGATTGAACAGTTTGAAGAGCGTCACTTCAGTGTCTAATTACTTACACAGAGCTAGTGTAATGCTGAGAGATTAACAGCCTCTGATGGATTCATGTGCGCCCAGAACCGCTCTGAATATGTCTCGTTTCTGTTTAGGATGGAAGGGAAGTTACTGCAGGTTTATAGTATGAAGTAATTATGATCTTTTGCTGGAATCTGTTTTTGTGTGTCTAGTATGTGTTGTCTGTGAGACATTGAGGGGCCGGATTCACAAAACGATCAATATAACTCTTATTAACTGGTTATAGATTTTCTTATTTTCTTACTGAAGTATTTTTGGTATACAAAATATTCTTTTTAAAAACTTATTTTTCTTTAAGAATGGTATCTTTTTTTTATGATTGTTCTTTGAAATTCAAAAGTGCATCATATTTGTGCACATTTTGTAATTGTGTTTCATTTAAATGATGAATTTAATAATAGTAGTGTGTGTGTGTGTGTGTGTGTGTGTGTGTGTGTGTGTGTGTGTGTGTGTGTGTGTGTGTGTGTGTGTGTGTGTGTGTGTGTGTGTGTGTGTGTGTGTGTGTATAATATATAATATTGTTATTATTATTATTATATTTTTTTTGTACTTGTGTGTGTGTGTGTGTGTGTGTGTGTGTGTATAATATATAATATTGTTATTATTATTATTATATTTTTTTTGTACTTGTGTGTGTGTGTGTGTGTGTGTGTGTGTGTATATTCTAACATGATATTTTGTTTATTTTTCCCAAAAGTGGTACTTTAGTATCTTTTTAAAAATGTTGTTCTTAATAAAATTTTAAGAAGAATTAAAATGCCTAAAAAAGAATCTTATTTAAAGATCAATTATTAAAGTTCAGAAAACCTCCAACTTGTCTTAAATTCCCAAAGGTATGTTGGGTAAGTTTAATGAATTTATTGGGTTGTTTCAAATGAATTATGCATCACTGAGCCTTTGGCAAGAACCCTCATACAAACACCAAAGCCTATCATTTTATTAAGGAAAAATGAAATGTTCTTAAAGGGATAGTTCACCCAAAAATGAAAATTAGCGCATGATTTACTCACCCTGAAGCATCCTAGGTGTGTATGACATTCTTCTTTCAGACGAATACAATACTCTTGTGGTGTAAGTCGACCTGCGTAGGCCGTCTGCCGGGATCTAGTTACTTTAGTCAATAAAGTTTTAAATATGGATATTTTTCGTACACAAAAGGCCTTTATTAACCTCCCGAGGGCCGTGTCGAGGACTTATATCATGGATGGATGCACTTTGATGGACTTCCAAAAAAATATACCCATTGACTCCCATTATAAAGCTTGGAATTTTTTAATATAGCTCTGATTATGTCCGTCTGAAAGAAGAAAGTCATGTACGCCTAGGAAGACTTCAGGGTGAGTAAATCGTGTGCTTATTCTCATTTTTGGTTGAACTATCCCTTTAAGAAAACATTTGAGAATTTTCCAAGAATTGCACCTATAGGAACATTCTCACGAAATTCTTCGAATTCGTCTTAAGGAATCCGGCCCCTGATCTCCTCCTGTAAGCTCTGTCAGTCCTTTCTCTTCCTCTAAAGTGTATTTCACAGCTCTCTGGCTCTCCTGCCACCTCAGCGTTTAGTTTCCTCGTCTCTGAACCCTTCTGTCCCTCGGGGGGCCTCACAGCTGGGGCTCTGATGTTTGAGCCGGGGTCCCGTCCGGGCGTTCGCTGACTTTTATGTGTTTCTCCGATGGAGCCCCAAGGACACGAGCGCACCGCTCCTTAAACTCTAAAAGCCTTTTCCAGAAAATTGCACGAGGAGATTGGGCTAATAGATGTGCATCTGCTCAAATCCCCGCCGAAGACGCTGAGCTCCATTGATTTCTGGATGATCTCGAGCCGAGATTGATTCGTTTTTCCTCCTCATAAAGCTCTTCACACTCCAGCGTGTCCCGAACCCGGAGCTCCTCCACACGTAATCGGCGCGGGGTGAAAGTTTGGAGGTGGGAACAGCTGGCGGAGGCCATCTGATGTGTGTAGGTTCATTCAGGTCTGAAGCTGGTAATGTGTGCATCAATCTCTGAGCCTCACGCCTCCGCTGAGACCGACAACTCCTCGCGCAACTCTCACAAAGTCCTCCGATCAATCACGGAGAGACACACTTCCATTTCTCTGGCTTTCCACCTCCTCTTTCTTTTCGTCGCTCTTCTTCCACCTGTTTCGCTTTTGAGTCTGTCGCTGCAGTGATGCAAACCAGAAGAAGTGATGCCACCAACTTAACTTCATGTTTCAGTGGCTCAGCAGTTTTGAAAACATCTTTTCCACTCACAAACTAGTTCTCCAGCATGTAGCAGTGAAACTTCAGGACATCAAATGTCCTTTTTTTCAAGTTTCCATGCATAGAAATAGAAACCACCTGAGCTGCTGTTATAGTTAAAAGTGTCGCTTCCAAAAGAAAGGTCTTTTTTAACCCATTTGCACGATCGGTGTCTTTGTCTTGTTACTTTCAGGCATTGAATGAGCATGTTTGAGAAGTGCTTCATAGCCATTATACTGAAGATTATTCATCACCTGACACCATTAAATTATTTTTATTATTTTTTAATTTTTTTTGCATTTAGAAGATTTGTTTTCGATTCACATATTC
>CM060618.1:35820092-35850092 GCA_030578275.1 Meda fulgida
CTGGTGTGTGTCATGAGTACTCCAGCTGGTGGATGTGACATTTATACAATAATCTTGGTGGTTTCCAGTTGTTCTGGTCTGGTTTATTTAATAATAACTGTCATTTTTAATTGAGTTGAAGTCTATATTTGGTGTGTGTGTTCTGTCCAGCAGGTCTGTCTCAGTCTGAGATCATGCTGTGGTGTTTATTAGTGTGTTGTGTGGGCTCTGTGTGGTCCGGTGAGAGTTGCAGGAGGCCTCGCCGTGTGTCATAAGAATTTAAAATGATCTTCTGTCTTTTTGCTTTATTAAGACACTTTCAGCTTCAGTCTCAGAGGACGAACGGGCCTGTTGTAGACGATTACTGCGACGCTCCAGTCCCAGAACACACACACACACACACACACACAACATAAAGCTTTGTCTCTTTTTACTCGTGTGATACACAGCTGTTTAAGAGAATTATAAATAACACATTGATTTTACATCCTTTGAAGCCATGTGAGAGGTGTTCCAAATGCTCTACACGATCCCAGCCAAGAAATAAGAGTCTTATCTAGCCAAACCATCGCTCATTTTCTAGAAAAAATAAACATTTATACACCTTTTAGACCCCCATTCCTCGGCTGGGATCCTCTAGAGCCTTTGAAGCTGCACTGAAACTGCTATTTGGACCTTCATTCTGTTGGACCCCATTGAAGTCCACTATATGGAGAAAACTCCTCAAAAAAGAAATGTAATTTCTTTTCAATTGAAGAAAGAAAGACATGAATATCTTGGAAGACGTGGAGGGGAGAAAATTATCAGGAAAGTAGGGGAGAGCAGCGCACAACCTAACACATTTTGGTTTTGGCTCAGTTATTTAAAAAATAGTTAAGTTAGATTCATTTTTTTTACACAAGCAACATACACATCTCTGCTACAAATGAACACTTTTTCAAGTGGTTTTTTTCTAGGACCTACCAATTCTTACAGTTGCACTGAAAGTGACAGAAGTGCAAATGTTACAACTTACCCATATGCGGGGTTAACTGTAACAGACAGAGGATCCATTGATCCATTATGGATCAATATCATGGAGAGGAAAAGGGCTGCACAGTTTTGCAAAAAATGAATACATAAATAAAATCATCAAATATTGTAATTGCAATTGAATTATATTTGTGTGTGGCAGCTGCATGCAAAATTATTATTATTATTATTATTAATAACAGTAATAATAATAAAAACAAGCTTAAAATCACATTTTAAAGGGTTTATTGCATTAAAAACAGGCAATATTTTTAATAAACAAGTGATCAATGCATAGTTAACAAAATTCCAACATTGTGTGTGAAAGTCGAACTAAGTTAAATATATAAATAAATACTCAAATCTGAATAGTTGTGTGGCTCCCTGTCCCTGTTTTCATTTGATTATCATTGTACACTTGGCGGCTTAGTTGTAACACTGAGCTACAACTAACCCCGCTGTGTAACAAAATATTTTAAGCCTAGCTAACAGTTGCTAGGAGTTGCTGACATGTTTCAAAACGGTGCTGTGTTTTAGCCCACAAGACAGTGATTAAGGTCATATGAAGTTAGATTTGGTGACTTACACACTCAACTCAGAAACCGAAAAAAACGTATGACGAAAAAATGTACTTGCATGGTGTCAAAACACTCTTTGTCCAGTATCTTCACGAAATCTTATCAAAACTTTCCACAAATTCACGGGAGACCGTCTTCTGGCAGCGAGAGAAAAAGAGCAGAAACACAACCGGCTTGATCCTGACTATGTAAAACGTCCGTGTTACATTTAACCCCGCGTTAGGTTGTGCCCCGCGCTCACCTATCATTCTGAAGTGATCTACTCCTTTAAAGGGCACCTATTATGCAAAATTCACTTTTACATGCTGTTTGAACATAAATGTGTGTTGGCAGTGTGTGAGCAAAACCACCCTAGAATGATAAAAATCCACCCAGTGTTTTTTTTTTACAATCTCAATAATTCATATGCACTCTCTCAGAATGAGCTGTTCTAAGATTCAGCTTTTTGTGACGTGGAACATGGGAAAGGGTTGAGGCAGACCCCTCCCTCGGTGATCTGATCCTCCATTGTTGTTTCAACGACAGCCGGACCGCTGTTCTGAAGATTTGTGCTGCCTTCTAGAAAATGCCTCCTAAGAAAAATAAGTGTTTTGTTGTGGGCTGTAATACTTCGCATAGTTGTTTGCACTTGCTTCCGACATCAGAGCCACTGAAAACGCACCCTAACCCTTGCCACATAAACACCTGTTCGAGAAGTGAGGTAAACATGACCAAACAGGTCTCTCGCATTAATGTAATTTTATTGGTAGGTAGCAAACGTTATTATCGGTATTTGTGTGTGTCTGTGTGTGTGTTGCACAGCGATGACAACGCAATGAGTTCATAAATGTATCAAATAACCATTCCGAGACATCCTGGTCCATTCTCGATCGTGTTTCTTCAGCCGGAGTCTCTTCGTCATCTGGGTCGGACTCTGGTTCAAACATGTATGGCCGAATGCCATACACAATTGCGGGTCTATCACTCTCGGCCATTATGGTTCTACCGACTGTTAATTGCCATAGTTATGCAAGTTACGCCCACATCCAGCGGCAGGGTGAGGATTAGCAGCTCATTTGCATTTAAGGTCGTCTGCCTCAAAACAGCTTGTTTCAAAACAGGCCCCAAAAATGACACATTCAAATGGTTATAATAAATTAACTGGGGGGTATTTTGTGCTGAAACTTCACAAATACATTCTGGGGACACCCAAGACCAATATTACATCTTGTAAAAAGGGCCATAATAGGTGCCCTTTAAGAACTGTTGACTGAAATGTTCTTTGGGGAACCAAAAATGTTTCTTCTATGACATCTCTGTGAAAACCCCCTTTTGCAAGCTTTCTTTTCTAGAGTGTGTAGGTCAGTATCCGAGGTCAAACAGCGCAGGGAGATTATGAGATGTTGGGGTCGTGGATCAGCTCTGTCTGAAGGGAAAACCGTTGAGACTGAGGACAGACGGCGCTGTTTGTTTTTGCCAAATTTATTCCCTCACAAATGAGGTGTAAAAACGACACAGCGGAGCTTTCAAGCGCACCGAATGAAGACTAATAACCGGCGCCCGATGGACAGGCCTGCTGTAAATTGGCCTGCCGTCGCTCTTTCTTCACGTTGTTGTGCTGTAATTGGAGGGAATGAGGGGGGATCCTTCCACATCAGGAGGATCCGGGCGCACTGCGAGTGTGCTGGTGTGGGTTATTTTAGTGGATCTCGGGTGCTAATGATCAGGTTCAGCTCTGTGGGTCCTGCTTCCTGACCGCGTACAGTTTGTTATTTCGTTTTACATGATGGTTTTCCACTCTCTCTGACCTGATGTAGTTACTGTACCTTCCACTTTATGTAACTTCTTATGCATTTTTTTTGAGAAATTATTTCATTCAGTTGTTCAAATTGACCAAAAGTGATGGTAAAGATAAAATTCTGTTCTTTTGAACTTTCTATTCATTGAAGAATCATGAAAAATACCACAAAAATATGAAGCAGCACACCTTTTTTTTGATAATAAGAATTAGAAAATGTTTCTTGAGCATCAAATCATTATATCAGAGGATTCATATCATGGATCATGTGACACTGAAGACTGGAGTAATGTTGCTGAAAATTCAGCTTTGATCACAGGAATAAATGACATTGTAACATATATTCACATAGAAAACGGCTGTTTTGAATCGTAATAATATTTCACAATATTACTGTTTTTACTATATTGTTTGATCAAATACATTCAGCCTTGATGAGCAAAAGAGACTACTTTCAAATACTTTAATAAAATTGTACCGACCCCAACCAAACTTTTGAAGGATACTTTACTTATTTTGTACTAATATACAGTAGTCAACATTTGAAGTGTATCAGAACCTTTCATCAAAGTTATACATGAACTTTTTTGATCCACTTCAGATGTTGCCTACTGTAGTTTACATCAGGAAGAGTTGAGTTACTGAATGCTGATATTATGTAAATGTGGGCGGTCATATGTTAATTAGCTCATGATGTGCTATATTAACCGTATAGAAGAATGCAACTTTTTCAGATCATGAATAAATGAAAATACCCAGAAAAACTCCAAGTCTGTCTGATGTGAGAGGTGTTCGAGACCTCGGCTCTCCCTGACGCCTCTCTCCTGTCTCTCTGAAGGCGTGTGTGAGCAGTAATTAGTGTGTGTGTGTCTGTCTGATCGACATCGGCGCTGGACTCTGAGGGGTTGAAGGTCTCTCCAGGACGCTGGCGTCTCCTCTGATTTACGAGCCTCTTTTTTCTGGTCTGGTTCATCTGCCCCCAGAAAATGTGTTTGTCACACACTTCAGAGCAGCAGTGGAGATCAGACGGCAGCAAGCGTAGCTTTGTGTTTCACTAATAAGCTCCTTCTTCTCCCCGTGTGACTCGGAGCGTTGCCCTTTTTAAAGAGAGAGAGAGTGTGTATGTGTGTGTGTTTCACTGCTGCGCTGCTTTGAAACTCGATGCTTTGTACTGTGTTTTCCTTTGCGTCATGAAAGTGTGTTTTCAGAGGTGTTAAGGGCACTAGATTGTATTTGCAGATTGGTAAGTTGAGTTTGAGTGCTTTTGGGACTGGAATACTTGCATACTATGATCTTTACTTTATAATTATCTTATATTTGATGTATTTTATATAAAAGATAGAATATACACTACCGTTAAAATGTTATTGGGGTCTGAGTTGTTTTCTGGGTCTTTCTGGGAGATGTTTTGACATGCTCTGACATTTGTGCTTATTTCTGTTACTTGTGACTTTTCATGGCTAAAGTCTGATTGCACTGTATTCAGCACAAACTCTGCTACAATAATATGTCAGCAGCATGTATGTAAAAGTTTGTAGTTTTGTGAAAATTTCGTGTATGCGTGGTTTGTGGGGGAAAAAATGTGAGTCATTGAAATAAGGCCATATTAGGAATATAAGCTGAATATTTGTTCACAAGACTTTTGAGAACTGGATCTTGTGGCCTAGAATGTTTGCTTCGAAACAATGTGAAAATTATCCTAGCCACTCATAAACATAAAACTATTTATTGATTGACCACTCAAAGCAGAGTAGACCAATCACAACAGACTGAGCCATCCAAACAATCAGAGCAGAATAGACCAATCACAACAGACTGAACCATCTGACCAATCAGAGCAGAATAAACCAATCACAACAGACTGAGCCATCTGACCAATCAGAGCAGAATAGACCAATCACAACAGACTGAGCCATCTGTCCAATCAGAGCAGAATAGACCAATCACAACAGACTGAGCCATCTGACCAATCAGAGCAGAATAGACCAATCACAACAGACTGAGCCATCTGTCCAATCAGAGCAGAATAGACCAATCACAACAGACTGAGCCATCTGACCAATCAGAGCAGAGTAGACCAATCACAACAGACTGAGCCATTCAAACAATCAGAGCAGAGTAGACCAATCACAACAGACTGAGCCATCTGACCAATCAGAGCAGAGTAGACCAATCACAACTGGGCTGCGTTCAGCCCCGACAAAACGTTGCACAAAGTTTTTTAAACAGAAACGGTGATGCGTTGAACTCCCTGTTCTGATGACGCAACAGTTGCAACTACGGCAGCTGAGAAAGGCCATTCTTTGTGTTCTTTGTGAAGAATTTTCGGACCCTGATGAAGTCGGTATAAATATGTATTTAATACTTCAAAATATGCTTGATGTTACAGTTACTGCACTTACC
The DNA here is from genome assembly GCA_030578275.1 of Meda fulgida. NCBI lineage: Eukaryota > Metazoa > Chordata > Actinopteri > Cypriniformes > Leuciscidae > Meda > Meda fulgida. The sequence continues at coordinate 35,825,841 of CM060618.1, forward strand.
ACCCAGAACACAAGAGAACATCCCGATCGAGTGAAGGATTGCTGAAACTGAAGCACACATCTTACCTAATTCAGACTAAAACTCATCTATTTAGCCTCACATACTGACTTTATTTGTAGTTCATACTGTTTTAGTACCCTGTATTTTCTTTCTCATTTTTAGGAAAAGCACTTAATTACCATTGTTTATTTCTATACCAAATGTCATACACTTGCAATGAAGCTAAAAATATAAACAACTACATCATTATGTTGATATCCTATATTTTTACAATAAAACTTACGACAAACATGTCTTCTAATATCCTCAGCTGTTGTGTATACCGAGCTGCATCAAACACATTTGTAAATGACTTTCCTTGTACCAGTGCACGTCGTTTCCAGGAAACATGACGTTCAACCCGGAAACCGTAGCAAAATGTTGCGTGCCGTTTTTAACTTGAACGTGCCCCAGACTGAGCAATCTGACCAATCAGAGTAGAGTAGACCAATCACAACAGACTGAGCCATCTGACCAATCAGAGTACAGTAGACCAATCACAACAGACTGAGCCATCTGACCAATCAGAGCAGAATAGACCATTCACAACAGACTGAGCCATCTGACCAATCAGAGCAAAGTAGACCAATCACAACAGACTGAGTCATCTGACCAATCGGAGCAGAGTAGACCAATCACAACAGACTGAGCCATCTGACCAATCAGAGCAAAGTAGACCAATCACAACAGACTGAGCCATCTGACCAATCAGAGCAGAGTAAGCTCTCAGAAAGGAGGAGTTTAGAGAGACAAAATCCTTCATAAATCTGTTTCAGACACTGAGAAAAGAGGTGATGCTGCAATGCATATTTTGAGAAAAATAACGTTTTTTTTCTACTTGGATGCACATAAACCTATTGTAGGAGACGTCCAGATCAAAACTAGGAGCCTTTAAAATAGCATAATAGGGCACTTTAAAATACAATTAGATAAAATAATGAGTTGATAAACCTGTGACATCACTTCTGATCCATTGAATTCACACTGGAAATGAAGGGTCATGTCAAGTAAATTGCATTATGGTATAAAGAGTTGCGTTGGGCTTTGGTTCTACACTGCACATTTTATCAAATGTAGTTTTTGCATAATGTGCGCGCATAAATAAAGTATGATGTTATTCATCTCTGCTATAGGTTTGATCTTAATGATGTCTGCAGTTCTGAGTGCATGTTAGAGAGTCGCTCTGAACTGATTCGGGATCAGAATGACACAGCAGCAGAAACACACACTCAGCAAAGAGACAGAAAAAGGTTTATTTTATGGGTTCTGTGGGAATATTTAAAGTGAGGGAGTCTAACTGGTTAATGAGGGCCAGCTGAGGAGATCCAACTTTTTCAGTAATTTATGTCATCAGTTTTTACATATTGATTATACTGCATTTGTTGCCACTTTCATTTACAGGATATATTTGCATTTTGCACTAGTTCCATTATATGCAGTTATGCTGTATATCAAATTTTGCTAACAGATAAAACAGTGAGTGGCATTTTTTTGCCGCCACGTTAAAAGCATGGGTATTGGTGTCACTCTCGGTGTGATTTTGCTGGTTGTTCCAGAACAAACAGGAATAAAGAGGAGATGAACCCGACAGAGAGTGCCTGTGAGCGCTGATCTCACGTTACACTCGTCCTGTATCCGCCAGCTTTAATTGGGACCTGCGGTTTGTTCAGGAACTCTGTGTAGATTTAATCCCCGCTCATTTACAGCGGCTGACGGTTCTCGGCTCATTAAGACTCCAGGAAAAGATTTGCTGGAACAACAGCTGAGACAAACACGAAATAACCATGACCAGAACAGGCAAACGGGGGAAATCCAGTGCATTTATCTTCCTCCTGTATTCAGAGAGTCCTTACACTTTATCTGTTCAATACAGGTTCTTATTTATTTACTTGCCCATTAGTCTTATTTCTGGTGAAATACTGCCATGGACCACAGTGATCTATATCTTGGAAATATATATATATATATATTAGGGATACACCGATACCAGTTTTTTCAGAATCGATCCGATACCAAAAATTCTGAGTATCGACTGATACCGATCCGATACCAGCGCAGTTTTTCTTTTTAAATCAAGTAGAATTTCTATAACTTATAGTGTGTTGAACTTATAATCACTCTTTTGTGTGTTAAACACAAGATACTTAATACAGACAACTTCATTATAAAGAAAAACAACGAATCAAAAAATATATGATCATAATCTATGACAAAAAGGCTTTTATAAACTAGATTAGTGGATAATTTAGCAGTAAAATTTAGTCTCACGAGTGCACAGTAATTGTACAAAATCTGAACATTTACTGAAAAAAACATTTAGTGGGGAACAAATAAGAGACAATAAGTGTAACACTAAATCTGGTAAAACGTTACACATTGCTCTTTGTATTGTAAAATACATTCATGAAAAACAAGATAACAAAAATCCAAAATATTAATGATTTTATATATAGCCTACTATAAAATTGAGACATGATTTAAATGTATAGAGCAGCTGTCACAGCGCGTCGAGTCCGCATAGAAAAGTTCAAAGCACAAAGAAGGAAAGACATATAGATGCGCAATGTATTATACAGTATCTATCTATGCAATAGTTTGAGCCTTTTCTTTTAACAGTTTTAAATTTCAGTTACTCTGCGCGTGAAGAACAATCATAGTGCTCTGACTCTACTCTAGTGTTGTGATTAACAGACACTCGGTAGAAAATGATTAAGTTACAGCAATAAAGTCCAGCAAGATAAAGTTTTATGCGAAACCATAGACCTTTATCTACAGATCAAGTATAATAATAGTAACATTGAATCATCTTGGAGAGAGTTTCATCGTGCTGACTGTCGCAACGAACGCGACGCGCTGTTTGATGCTGAATGAAGAATGATTCACAGCCGCAGCGGAGGGAAAAGTTTACGTGATCTTGAATTTAGTGACTTAAATATTAATTTATATCTCACATTATACTATACACTCACCTAAAGGATTATTAGGAACACCATACTAATACTGTGTTTGACCCCCTTTCACCTTCAGAACTGCCTTAATTCTACATGGCAATGATTCAACAAGGTGCTGAAAGCATTCTTTAGAAATGTTGGCCCATATTGATAGGATAGCATCTTGCAGTTGATGGAGATTTGTGGGATGCACATCCAGGGCACAAAGCTCCCGTTCCACCACATCCCAAAGATGCTCTATTGGGTTGAGATCTGGTGACTGTGGGGGCCATTTTAGTGCAGTGAACTCATTGTCACGTTCAAGAAACCAATTTGAAATGATTCGAGCTTTGCGACATGGTGCATTATCCTGCTGGAAGTAGCCATCAGAGGATGGGTACATGGTGGCCATAAAGGGATGGACATGGTCAGAAACAATGCTCTGGTAGGCCGTGCCATTTAAACGATGCCCAATTGGCACTAAGGGGACTAAAGTGTGCCAAGAAAAAATCCCCCACACCATTACACCACCAGCACCACCACCAGCCTGCACAGTGGTAACAAGGCATGATGGATCCATGTTCTCATTCTGTTTACACCAAATTCTGACTCTACCATCTGAATGTCTCAACAGAAATCGAGACTCATCAGACCAGGCAACATTTTTCCAGTCTTCAACTGTCCAATTTTGGTGAGCTCTTGCAAATTGTAGCCTCTTTTTCCTATTTGTAGTGGAGATGAGTGGTACCCGGTGGGGTCTTCTGCTGTTGTAGCCCATCCGCCTCAAGGTTGTGCGTGTTGTGGCTTCACAAATGCTCTGCTGCATACCTCGGTTGTAACGAGTGGTTATTTTCAGTCAAAGTTGCTCTTCTATCAGCTTGAATCAGTCGGCCCATTCTCCTCTGACCTCTAGCATCAACAAGGCATTTTCGCCCACAGGACTGCCGCATACTGGATGTTTTTCCCTTTTCACACCATTCATTGTAAACCCTAGAAATGGTTGTGCGTGAAAATCCCAGTAACTGAGCAGATTGTGAAAGACTCAGTCTGGCACCAACAACCATGCCACGCTCAAAATTGCTTAAATCACCTTTCTTTCCCATTCTGACATTCAGTTTGGAGTTCAGGAGATTGTCTTGACCAGGACCACACCCCTAAAAGGATTCAATCAACTGCCATGTGATTGGTTGATTAGATAATTGCATTAATGAGAAATTGAACAGGTGTTCCTAATAATCCTTTAGGTGAGTGTATAATGGCTTTCAGAACACTTATATAGTGCATGAAAACTTTATGGTGCTTTATAATGTTTTTGTGCCTTTTGTTGGGTTTAACAATAACACCGAATAATATACGCACAATATCGGATTTGGATCGGGCTCGTCTGACCGATACCCGATCCGGCAAAAATGGCAGTATCGGAGCCCATCCCTAACATATGTATGAAATGGAACTGTTTATTGAACCTTTAGACAAAATATTTAAAAAATAATTTTAATAATTGCATGTTTTTAGTTGAGTATCATACTATACATTAGGCTTTATGGCTCATATAGTATAGTGAGAATATTGAAAAAAAAGCATCTTCATGTTATTCATAGGCCCAAACTGTGCAAATATATTGACAATGTTGATATTAATATGGCCATTCACATAGCTTTAATGTAAATCAGTGGGATATTTTTTACAGTAGGCCTATAGCAGACTACTTACATAAAATGCATATCAGTCGTCAATAATGTAAGATGATATTTGCATGCTAAGTTTTATGTCTAAGCTCTGTGGTTTTAAATCATATAATGCAATGCAATACAATGATGATTGACAGATAGACTTTCCTCAAAAGCCTGACGATCATATTTGATACTCGCATATGAGCATGATTATTAATACTTAATCCGGAGGTTATTCTTATGTAAACTTTATAGAAATCAGTTCAGATTTCACCATTAAACGTAAGACACGTAAAGACACGTGAACCACAAGCTGAAGGTGAACTTTTTTTAAAAATAAATTCCCTTTTACTTACTAAAAACATATCAATCAGATGACAGAAGGCAAATAGTATCTTGTGTACAACAGGTTTTTCAGCAAAGTCGATCATTTCAATGTCTTTGAAATGTGCGTATCAAATATGACGCAGCAGGGAAGCTTGACAAACAGCTTGGTTTCAACACCGCTGAGCAGAAAGTGTTCATGTGAAGACGTGTTCAAGCGTCGACCGCTGTTAACATTAGTAACCTGTCAGGAAAATCAAAGCTCTCAGTCAAAACATCGTAAGGAGACTGATTTCCTTTTTTCTGCGCTGTGGAAAAATCCCAGTGGCCTCTAGTCCTCCGAGCGGCTTCTACAACAACACAAAGTCTGTTCATTAGTAATGATCAAGCATGTCTGTAATCATCTGTGAGATGTGATGGTTGTTTTCCTGGCCTATTTAAAGTGCAGGGTGGCCCGTTTTCCCTGATCGGCCCATCAGAGGCGCTTGGAAAGATAAAAACATTCAGACGGCCCTATATGTGAAGGCCGCAGGGGTTTAATGTATGCTTTTGTTTGCAGGGTAACCAGGAGGCCAGCAATCCGGCGGACATGGCCCAGACGTACACCCCTCAGTACGGGCATCCCCCGCAGAACGAGTTCAGCGCCACACACACTCTTCCCGCGCAAGACTACGCGGGACAGAACCGCGTCCCGGATCACGGCTTGACACTCTACACGCCGGCACAGACTCACAGCGATCTGGCCAACGCCGACAGCAACACGCCAGCCGTCAGCAGCGGGAACAACACAGCACCGGTGCGTCACACACACACACACACACGCTAACAGGGAGCTTTCTTTGGAAGCTTGTTGAGAAGAAAACTCCAGACAAGAAGACATTTAAGACTTTTCCTCGCAAGTCTGAAAATAAAATGAGTCAGAATTGCAGGATAAAAATTCTGAGAAGTTTTCTGACCATTCTGAGTTTATATCTCAAAATAAACTGTGAGAGAATTGTGAGATGTGAACTTGGTATTGCGAGATATAAACTCGGAATTCTGAGAAGAAGAGTTAGGGTAGGCTACTTGCACACTCTGCAAAAATTTTGCACGCTAAAAAATAAATAAGACCTCACATTGTGTCAATCACGTTTGCACACTGCCTCCGAAACTTCGAAAATTCGAATCGGTTTCGATTTTCTGTGTTTTTCGCATTCGTAGTAAGCATTTTGAGAGGTGTTTTGACTCAGTTTGCAAGGATCTTTAGAATTGTGAGATATGAACTCAGAATTGAATTGTGAGACATGAACTCAGAATTGAATTGAGAGATATAAATTCGGAATTCTTGGAAAGAAAATCGTATATTCCATAGAGAAAAAAAACTGAATTGCGAGTTGTAAACTCAGAATTTTAAGAAAAAATAAAGAATTGCAAGATGTAATATGAGAATTCTAAAAAAAGACAGAATTGCAAGATGTAAACTCAGAATTCCGAAAAAAAGAAAAAATTGCAGGACGTAAATTCTAAAAAAAAAAAAAAAAAATAGCAAGACATAAATTCAGAATTCTGAAAAAAAGAATTGCAAGATAAACTCAGAGAAGAAAAGTTGTCCTAACAAGAAAATTCTGCCTTTTTTCCGCAATTCTGAGAAAAAAAGACAGAATTGGGAGATATAAACTCACGATTACCACAATTTTTGTTTATTTTTTCCCGAGATATCAACTCGGTATTAAAAAAAAAAGAATTGCAAGATGTAAACGCGCTACACTGTAAAAGAAAAAGAATCAAAGTTGTAAATAAAACATATTTGAGTATGTTTTACAAAAAATTTTTATTTCAGTCTTTCTACTTTTCAAAAAAATTAAAAGTAAATCCAACACCAGTTTTGTTTAGTGTACGCATAATGAACATCAACTAGAGTTAAGCTACTGTTTTTATAAATAGAAGCTTATTTTTACGCTAGTCCTTTTGAAATAAAAAGTTTAAACACATTTCCCCCGTCTTTTTCTCTGCTGTTCTGCCATTAAACGTGTGTATTTCTCCGATTTACTCCAGAGATTCAGTATTGCTGCACTATAATGCGTTGCTCTTGAATTATACAGGGCTTGTGTTGCTCCTCATTTGTAAGTCACTTTGTATATAAAAAAAAAATCTACTTCCTTTAATGCGAGTTTTCAAACAAGTGGCTTTTCCGTTTATTTAATGACTTCGAGAAATGAAGCCTTCCTGTTCCTGTAGGAAAACATAGTGCTTGCAACACTGAAGTCATGCGTTCGATTCAGGGAATGATGAACTGATTCAATGTTTGCATTTAGTGCTGTAAAAGTTGCGTTGGAGAAAAGCGTCTGCATAAACGTACACCAGCGTTCAAGAGTTTACTGTTGCTATTAAGTAATCTCTTTTTTTTTTTTTCGGTTACACTTTATTTTTAAGGTATCCCTGTTACACTGTAATCATACAGTTAAGTACTGTATAATATTAAGTAACTACATGTATTTATATTTTTGGTTTGATTTGCTTTGGTTTAGTTGTAATTATGCAAATTTATAGGTATCACTATAGTAACTGCAAGCGTTACCAACAAATCTTACTTACCCCAACAATTTTTCACCATAAACTCATTGTGATATTGGACCTCCTGTTTAAAAGTTTGGTCTCTATAGGACAGGAGGATGAAACTAGACAAAAAAGGAAAGTCGTTCTGGAGGCGTAGCAAGCTGTTATAGTTTTATGAAGGAAATGCAAATGCTTCCAACAAAACATAAGAGGCCTATGAGAGTCAGTAAGTAAAATAAACAAACAGAAAAGCTTCCTATTGAGGTTTTATGTGTTCCTTTAAAGGAAGCGGACTTTCTCCCCTTTAGGAATATTACGCACTTATGAATTGTTCAATCAACAAGACGAGGAACGTGCATAAAGACGATAAAATTTGATTGTATTGCAAGAAACTATCAGCAGATCTCATTGAGTTCACACTAGAAACGTCTCTTGACTTCATTAGCTGAACTTGCGCGTCCCGGAGTGGACGAGGTTTCGTCTCTCATAAGTCATTTCTGAAATATTCTCTGATTATGAAGCCGCGGAGGAGCCTGTGCATGGAGCCGCGGTGTGAGACGCCGTGTTTTGGGAGTACATGCTCCTCTGTCCGAAATAATGAGCAGTGAGAGACCGCTTGACACCGCTGTAATGATGTGTCACACTCTGTGCGGTTCTAATGACATAATCACTGTCATGTTTGGCTCGTGCACTATCACTCTCTCGCTCGCAGACAGAGTGACACCAAATAACAGCCGTGTCGGTTTGCATCATTCCTGCTTCATGCAGTCGGGACATTAATTGATGCTACTGTGTCTAAATACCGACGCGCTTTAGTCAGCGCATTGGGTCCTTATGCTGTTCGTGTATTGTGTTGAGGCATGCGGTTTGACTGAGAAGAAAAGCTCAAATGTGTTGACGATGATGCGTGTCTGGTAGGTTATTGTCAGGGATTTCTTCTTTCTCTTCTCCTCCTCCTGGCCTGTTTTCTTTATGTCTTCTGAGGAGCGTGAACATGGTGTAGCATGAATAATTTAGCGTAGCAGAAAGGTGCACACGCTCGCTATAGTTCATCTCACTCGGCCACATGGATTTCTCACTGATCTGCAGATCTTAAAGTCCTTCTCTCGCCCTCAAACCTTTTTATAAATGAGTATTGTTCGGATGAAGAGTGTGTTATTATTTTTAAAAGCGCTCCATTGGGCATAATGATAACCAATTCTATAGATAAAAGGAATGAATGAATGAAAAAACATTTTTTTTTATGTTTTGTATTTCTTATCAAAATAATTTATTTATAAATATAAATATAAAATGTAGATATAAATATAAAGTTAAGTTTTTGAAAAAAATACTTTTTTTCTATTTTTATTCAGTACATTTTTCTCATGTTAAGCATACATCTTACAACATTTACTGAGCTTTATGCTTACAACAAGAAAAATAAATCAATAGAAAGAATAAACGAAAGAATGAATGAATGAACGAGCGAAAAAACAAATGAACGAACGAAAGAAAGGGCGAAGGAAAGAGAAAGTAAAAATGAATTAATGAAAGGAAGAAAGAAAGGATGAGTGAACTAAAGAAAGAAATTATAAAAGGCAGAAAGATTGAACGAATGAAAAAGTGAAAGGACAAATGAACCAAAGAAAGAAAAAAGACAGGACAAATGAACGAAATTAAGAACAAACAAACAAACAAAAGAGAAAGAATTAATAAATATATATAATAAAGATAAAGAATGAACGAACAAACGAATGAAAGAAAGAACAAATGAATGGAAGAAAAAACAAACGAAACAAAAAAATGATGAAAGAAAGAAAGGACGAAAAAAAGAATGGATGAAAAAAAGAAAGAACAAACAAACAAATGAAAGAACAAACGAATCAAACAAAAAAGAAAGAAAGAACAAAACAAAGGACAAATGAACAAGTTAGGATAAATTAACGAAATAACGGGCAAATGAAAGACAATAAGAGAAAGTATTAATAAATGAAAGAAAAAACAAACGAACGAAAGAAAGGATGAACAAAAGAGAAAGAAAAAAGGACGAAATAAACGAAGGAACAAAAATAATTAACGAAAGAAAGAGTGAATATGTGTGTGAGTGTGAATTTGTGTGTGCCTGTGTGAGTGTGTGTGTGTGTGTGTTTGTGAGTGAGTGAGCGAGCGGGGAGCATGTTTATTAGTGAGTGAGTGAGTGAGTTTGTGAGCGAGCGAGCAAGCGTGTTAGTGAGTGAGTGAGTTTGTGAGTGTGTGAGTGAGTTTGTGAGCGAGCGAGCAAGTGTGTTAGTTTGTGAGTGAGTGAGTTTGTGAGTGAGTGAGTTTGTGAGCGAGCGAGCAAGCGTGTTAGTTAGTGTGTGAGTGAGTTTGTGAGCGAGCGAGCAAGTGTGTTAGTTTGTGAGTGAGTGAGTTTGTGAGTGAGTGAGTTTGTGAGCGAGCGAGCAAGTGTGTTAGTTTGTGAGTGAGTGAGTTTGTGAGTGAGTGAGTTTGTGAGCAAGCGAGCAAGCGTGTTAGTTAGTGAGTGAGTGAGTTTGTGAGCGAGCGAGCAAGCATGTTAGTTAGTGAGTGAGTGAGTTTGTGAGCGAGCGAGGAGCGTGTTTATTAGTGAGTGAGTGAGTTTGTGAGCGAGCGAGCGTGCTAGTGAGTGTGAGCGAGCGTGTGTGTGAGTGAGTGTGTGAGTGAGTGAGTTTGTGAGCGAGCAACCGAGCGTGTTAGTGAGTGAGTTTGTGAGCGAGCAAGCGAGCGTGTTAGTGAGTGAGTGAGTTTGTGAGTGTGAGCGAGCGAGCGAGCGTGTTAGTTAGTGAGTGAGTGAGTTTGTGAGTGAGCGTGTTAGTGAATGAGTGAGTTTGTGATCGAGCGAGCGAGCGTGTCAGTGAGTGAGCGAGCGTGTTAGTGAGTGAGTTTGTGAGTGAGTTTGTGAGTGAGCGTGTTAGTGAATGAGTGAGTTTGTGATCGAGCGAGCGAGCGTGTTAGTGAGTGAATTTGTGAGTGAGTTTGTGAGTGAGCGTGTTAGTGAGTGAGTTTGTGAGTGAGTGAGTGTAAATGAGCATGTTAGTGAATGAGTGAGTTTGTGATCGAGCGAGCGAGCGTGTTAGTGAGTGAGCGAGCTTGTTAGTGAGTGAGTTTGTGAGCGAGCGAGCGTGTTAGTGAGTGAGCGAGCTTGTTAGTGAGTGAGTTTGTGAGCGAGCAAGCGAGCGAGCGTGTTAGTGAGTGAGTTTGTGAGTGTGTGAGTGAGTGAGTTTGCGAGTGTGTGAGTGAGTGAGTTTGTGAGCGAGCGAGCGAGCGTGTTAGTGAGTGAGTGAGTTTGTGAGTGTTAGTGAGTGAGTGAGTTTGTGAGCGAGCGTGTTAGTGAGTGAGTGAGTTTGTGAGTGTGAGCGAGCGTGTTAGTGAGTGAGTGAGTGAGTTTGTGAGTGTGAGCGAGCGTGTTAGTGAGTGTGTGTGTGAGTGAGTGAGTTTGTGAGTGTGAGCGAGCGAGCGTGTTAGTGAGTTTGTGAGTTTGTGAGTGAGTGAGTGTGTGAGTGAGTGTGTGAGTGAGTGAGTTTGTGAGTGTATGTGTGAGTGTGTGTAAGTAAGTGAGTGAGTGAGCAAGCTTGTGTGTTAATGAGTGAGTGTGTGTGTGTGTGTGTGTGTGTGTGTGTGTGTGTGTGTGTGTGTGTGTGTGTGTGTGTGTGTGTGTGTGTGTGTGTGTGTGTGTGTGTGTGTGTGTGTGTGTGTGTGTTTGTGAGTGTGTGAGTGAGTGAGTGAGTATGTGTGTTAGTTAGTTAGTGGGTGAGTGAGTGAGAGAGGGAGATCAGTGCCTGACATTAACCTCTGGGGTCCCCCGCTCATTTCCCAGGGTGCCGTGCGGGTCGGGGTTGGTGGCCCCGTCTTCACCTGGAGCCTGGGAGCGATTGAATCAGACAGCTGTCAGTGTCAGTGCGCAGGCGAGAGCCATAAAAGAGCACAAACGAGCGCCGTTACTGCGGGGACAGTGATTATCATAATGGCAACAATAAAGCCCATGGTCGTTATGGTGGTGATGATGATGATGCTGGGGTGATTAATGCTGGGAGATAAATGAGAACGATGTATCACACTCCTCCCTGCAGCGGAACCGCACATCGAGTGTGTGTGTGTGATGAATTACGTTCTGCATGTGTCTGCATGCACATACATGTGATCATAAATCACGCGCTGCATGATTTCACACTCACGCCAGGCTGTGTTTTAAATGTACAAGAGCAAAAATCTTCAAGGTGAATGTCACGAAACTTGTTAAGAACGTGTTCGAGTCAAAATCAAAAGGAACAATAAGAAATTATGTTTTGCTTAAAGAAAAAATTATCGTTTTAGATCCAGTTTCTTTTGATTGGGACATTATTTACATGATCATTAAGCACATTCCCCCAATTATCATTTCCATAATGCAAAAGAAAAGAAGAAATATTATGTAAATTACATTAAAGCTTAAATTAAAGCTAATTTGTAATGATATTATTTGTTATATGCCATTAAGTCATTTTTAAAAAAAATCATATATAACAGTAATTTTATGACATTACTGTAAAAAATTACTCTATTTCAGCAATGGGAATATAATGAGAATAATCGCTGAGAACTATAAACAAACATATGCATTACAGTAATGAGAATTTGCAGTGAAAATATATATTTCAGTCATGAAACTCTAGAGGGCGCATGCTGATCGGCCCTTTATTTTTATCATTACCTCATGGCACAAGCTGATTGGCCTGTGCTGATCCTGCAGCCAATGAGATCGCTTGCTCAGCATTTAAATAGTCTGGTTCAGTGTTTGCTGTAAGCTAGTTCCTCTGAACCCCTCCACCTCCCCAGCTCCACCTGCCTAGATCTGCTGCAGGGTTTATGTATGTAAGCAGATCTTACATGTTCACAGCAGCGTCTCTGTGTGTCTTTTAGCAGTAGCGAGTCTATACTTGCTCTGCAACATTAACATGCTGAAAATATTCAGCGAGTTTGATGATTGAAATGGGTTTATTGGCTTTTTTGTCAATGCAATGGTCCTAAAATAAGGTTTAATGTTATTTTTTTGCTTTTTTCTTGTAATTTTTGGGTAAAATCAGTTATTTCTACAATATTCTGAAAAACCAGAAACCAGAACCAGTGATATTTGAAATCAGAACTAGCGATTCATTACATTTTAGTTTTTATTAATGGTTTGAATTAGTTTGTATCTTTATATTTTCAAAATTCATTTTAGTTCAAGTTTCTTTTTAATTTTGTTGTGTTTTTAGTGAGGAGTGAGGAATGACGCTGAAACAAAATGTATACATTTTTTTAAATATTGTACTTTATTTCAGTTAATGTTTATTTTATTTCAAGAAACAAAATGTTTTTTTAAGGGTTTTAGTTTTAATTAATGACATTAATGCTGCAAGTGATATTTGAGACCTGCAGCAGAAGTATTTTTCAGTGAATAATGACTTATATTTGGCTCTGTTCCTCTCGTAAAGCAACACACACTCCTACAAAACATGGTTCCAGAAGGGGGTTTTCACAGTGATGTCATAGAAGAACCATTTTTGGAATCTTTCCATAATCAGTTCTTAAAAGAACAATTTTTCTGTTTTCAGTGAAGAGTTCTTAAAATAGCTTAACAATGGTTTCTTAATGTGAGGAACATTTAAAAATAAATCTGAGGAAGGTTTTCCAATGGAAAGACTCCATTGATGTTTAAGGTTCTTCATGGAAAAATCAATGCCAATAAAGAAGCTTTATTTTTAAGAGTGTAAGCAATTGCACTTGCAATATATCTAGCAATGTATCATACAGGATACTTTTATGTTTTTGTCAGATTCACCAAATTACTTTTCAGACTGACTGACTGTGTGTGTGTGTGTGTGTGTGTGTGTGTGTGTGTGTGTGTGTGTGTGTGTGTGTGTGTGTGTGTGTGTGTGTGTGTGTGTGTGTGTGTGTGTGTGTGTGTGTGTGTGTGTGTCTCCGTTATGAGCTGATGCAATAATGTTGGTGCTCTGTGTTGATGTTTTGATGAAGCCCATGATGCTCTGGGGAGATTTTTTGCTGGTGTGTGTGTGTGTGTGTGTGTGTGTGTGTGTGTGTGTGTCTGTGTGTGTGTGTGTTTGTGTGTGAGTGCGCGTGTTTGAATGAATTGAACATTTTTTACCTCAATGATGACATTCTGATGACATGCTGCTGTAAGGGAGCACATGAAAATGTGTGTGTGTGTGTGTGTCTGTCGTTCTGCTCGACTGAGCTAGCGGAGAGAGAAAACATCTGTCACACGCGTCTGAAGTTTCATTTGTGGCGGATCATCAACATAATGATGGAAACAACAAGCCAATGGCCTGAGTGTGAGTGTGTGTACCAGATCTTTGTCAGTATATCTTGTGTGTTTGGGCGCCTCAGACAGTAACAGGTGGAGATTAATAATCGTATCGTAGATGCATGACCTCAGGTAGGCCACCATAACTCAACGTCCGTTTATCCGCGTGCCGCTTGAGTGAAAAATGATAGCCGCGGAATAATAAGCTAACTTACTATCCTTCATTTGTTTGTTTGTTTCTTCACTGTGAGTCTAACCTGTGGCTATGTGCACTAATGAACGGACGGCTCTTCTGTCTTTGTTTTCCTCGGACAGACGGAAGACGTGACGCAAACAGAAGCTTCCCAGCAGGTGCAACACTCAGACTCCACGGAAAAACAGCAGCCCAAGCGGTTACACGTCTCCAACATCCCCTTCCGCTTCCGGGACCCAGATTTACGGCAAATGTTTGGGGTGAGTCGATGCACATGTTTCTGCCCTTTTCCTGGTTTCATCACCTGGAGATTCACATTTTGTCTGTGAGAGAAGTGCACTGATTCATTAGCATCACGGCCCGTTCACACCAAGGACGATGTAACAATAACGATAAAGACATCTTTTTAAAAATGCAAAAGATTTGTAGAGTTCACACCCCTGCAAACAATAACAATATAGATATTATTAGAATCACTTTCATAGTGATTTTTTTCCCAGCGGATGAACGATATGAAAAATTGCCAGACAATCGGAAATCTCATGGCTTTAAAGAGTTCGAGCATTTAAAGGGACAGGCGACAAAACTGCAACACGTGCTTATAGTGCGTCATTGTGATATTCTGCATTGATGTGGAGGCTAATATAGTTATCTTTATTGTTATCGGTTCTGTAGTCTAAAAGGGGTGGTCACTTAGGCTACGTTTACATAACAACGACATGCTTAAAACGGAGAAGTTTTTCCTTTGCGTACAGGCGACATCATTGTCAAAACGATCCCCATTAACACGGATCCGTGAAAACCGCTAAAAACGCTGTATTCTGCTGCCAGACCATTAGATGGAACACTATAGACTGAACACCTAATACGCACGTGCATGACGTCATCGTCGTCAGAGATTCACGCTTTTGTTGTTTACATGGAGAAACCCGTTTTCAAAAGTTCGCATTTTTAGGCACGCCGTTGTCTTGTTAACGAACGGCCAAAACGCATAAAATGTTTTATGTTTTTAGGTGAAAACTGTGTCTTGTAAACAGCCCCTTAAGGGTTACTGTCAACATCAAAACGGACACTATTTACTTGAACTCTTTCATCGCCATTTATGGAATTTACGACAATCCACGTTTTTACTTTTATAAACTAGGGGGCGCTATTACCCATCTTCTGAAAGAGGACAGAATCTCTGGAAGGCATTTTTTTCTCTTTCTTTAAGATTGTTCATAACTTTTTAAGGTTTGGTTTGATATTGAAGGACTTTTTCCGTTTTTCTACTTCAAAATGTTTTTGTTTAATTTAATGTAGCATTTTTTAGCATAATTTAATCCTAGCAATTTCTGAATCAAAATTGTCTCACCAATTAAAAAAAAAACTGTACATTTATTCGCAAACAGTTTAGACAAGATACATTTTTGGATAAATTGCAAATATCGTAGACGATTATGCTTTAATAATCGAGAGAAGCTGAAATATTAGTATTTTTGTATGTTTTCCGTTACCAATATCTAAACATTCTTAAATCAAGATGCATTTACTTGAGAATGAAGATGACTTTAGATATTAAGTCTGGTTTTGCAAAAAATTTGTCAGAATGAAGTGAGTCATGCTTCAAACAAAAAAGAAAACAATCCGTCACGGGTTGAGAAAAATAATTTTGTTTTCTCTTTTGATTACATTTATTTTTCTGACCCCATTGGCAGATATTTTTTTCTTGTTTTAAGCATGTACTCACTTCATTCTGATACACCAACACGATCCCACGGCAATTCGCACGTATTTTACGAGGCGGCTATTTCGTAAAAATTCATGCGACCTCACTCGTGTTTTGCTAAATCTTACATATTTTATGAGTTGAGCAATTCGTACGAATGACTTACCCCTGACCCCGCCCCTAAACCTACCCATCCCTGGAGTTTAGACATATCGTACGAATTGGACGTGAGATAGCGTTGACTTTTCAGAAAAATAACCGTAGGATCTTAAGCTGTTAAGCTTCTCAACTACATGTATCTTGATTTAAGAATGTGTATATGTTTGTAATGGAAAAGAAACGTTCCCACTCTCTGAATATCCGAATTGCATCTACCGTTCTGACCTGCGGGGCAAACCAGATGATTACAGGCTTACTAAATGCACAGACACTGTGTGCGCCGATTCCTTCTTATTTGCTACAAATCATCTCAATCATCCTAATGACCCGTCAGCAGCAGGCTGGCCAGAAAAGCTGCTTTAAACAGCGCTCATTTGTTTGGGCCGGTGTCGGCCAGTGGCTCTGTGGAAAAGATGATGTTAATTACAGCAGACCGCCGTGTAGCCGGATAAATTACATACATCATGGTCTGTTTCCCCCATCATGCTCTGTGATAGCTGGACTATTGTTCTCAGAGGCTGCCAGGTTTGTGTGCGCCAAATCCGCTCAGTAATTAGCGTGCGGTCGTTGTGTATAGGTGGTCCGGAGACTCCGTATGGATGACACAGACAATATGGACGACCAGGGACGTTTGTTTTAATCACTATTAACCAAGATGGCATCACGAAACTCTCTGAACCTTTCATTTGTCCTGCGAAATGATTTTTTTTAAGACACATGTTCACGCTGACTGTGAAAACTGAGGTAAACGATGATGATGAAACGATGATGTTTGGTCATGTGACGCATATTGTACCCAATAGATATGTTTAAACTGGCATTGTTGTGCCTGCTATGTGCTATTCACTTTCATTATGTTGCTAACGATACACTGATAAAAGATAAAAGAAAAAGGTTTTCTTACCAAGTATTATTGTTTTGTATCTTGATTTAAGAATTTGTTTTTTTTTTTGTAATGGAAAACATTTACTTGGGAAGGCAAATTACTTAAGATATTAAGTCTTGTTTTGCAAAGTTTTTGTCAGAACGAAAGTGAGTTTATGCTTAACACAAGAAAAAATGATGTCAACGGGTTGAGAGAAATTATTTTGTTTTCTCTTTTTATACATTTATTTTTCTGACCCCGTTGGCAAACTCACTTAATTCTGATACAATTTTCAGAAAAATAAATGTCAATAATCATCCAAATTAAGTGACTTTATGCCTAAAACAAGAAAAAATTATATACCAGAAAAATAATCTTGTTTTCCCTTTGAATTAAGTTTATTTTCTGACCCCAGTGATATATATTTTCCCTTGTTTTAACCATAAACTCACTTTACTTATAATCACCATGTTTATAATAAATCCATCATATTTAGAAAATATGAATTTAATCATATAATATAATGAAATATATTTATTGTTACAACTGTAAAGCCATAATAAAGTACAATGGGATCTCCTTCAAAGTAAAAAAAAAAAAAGACATTTATTCAACAACATTTTTTTTATTTTTTAATAAAACTAAACAGATAGTATTAACTTAAATATTGTGCGAGACATATTACTTTAGCAAAAGTAATCCCCACCTCATACATTTATGAGATTCTTGAACAAAACAAACCACTTTTATGATTTATTTTCCCACAAAATGTGTTGATCCATCAATGTTCGATTAAAAACAATTTTTTGTTTGCAATTTTGATTGCAATTTTTTCTGCAATCATACACTACGGGAGAAATGAAAAGCAAATTTTCTTCAAGGTTCTAACAAGTTGAGACATAAGCACCATCTGCCCGCCGCGGACTATGAATTGAGCCTCGCTAATGACTCGCCGCCACGCTAACAAAGCTTGGCGGCATTGATTAGCCTCATGGCTAATGGAGATTTAGCCTGTGGTGAGCAGGGCCGAAGGTTTCCTTTGCCAAGAGAAAGCAGTGCTGCTAATTAGCTGCTTGGCTAACGGAGAGTCGAAGCTAAATGAGTGGGGCGTCAGGTTAGCGTCGCAGGCTAAAGCGCTGGAGTCTGGGAGTCGCTAATGAGTGCAGAAGTACGGGGCTCATTATCCGGAGCCGAGTGGTTTATTACTGAGGATGTCCATATGGAAATGTGAGGTAGGAGAGAGCGTTCCTGGAAGTAAACCCCCCGGCTTTGTGTTGGCTTACGGGCTGTTTCTTCTTCCCCTGTGCCTGTGGGCCTCAAGGGCTGCTGGGAATCTCTCTCGCAGGGGGCCTTTACCTTCATCTCCAGCTTTTCCCGCTGCGCAGACGCTATGTTAGCATTCCACCTGCGGCTCTGCTCTTTTAAGAGACGGAATTAAAGATCTGCTTAAATCTGAGCAGCGAACAAGTCTTCATCGGCATGGAGTCCACTCGCATTACAGAAAACCCCACCAATCAGAGCACTTCAAAAGACGCAGTCCGTGCCCAAACCGCCTTCAATACTGCTGTGCTTTGCAGAATACAGCAGGAGCTTTTTTGGCTGGGTATTTTGTGCATAATTGGAAAAGCCAGCTAATCCAGCATCTGAGGGAGAATGGTTTTACTCTGGCCATTCAGGGTTGAATTGAGAATGCCTTTTAAATTACATTTCAATTCTTGCATATGAATTTAGGTTGCAAACAAGATGCAGAATTTGATCAAAATAAACTTGACAATGGCTTAAAGTTTTAAAGGGATCGTTCACCCAAAAATGAAAATTCTGTCAGTAATTACTCACCCTCATGTTGTTCCAACCCCGTAAGACTTTCGTTCATCTTCAGAACACAAATTAAGATATTTTTGATTAAATCTGAGAGCTGGATCACTCCTCCATAGGCTTCTTAAGGGATCGAAACTGGCCGGCCCAAAAGTTATGAAAAACGAAACAACATGAGAGTAATTACTGACAGAATTTTCATTTTTGGGTGAACTAACCCTTTAAAGTTCATATAATTGTATTCTGAACTTTCAGAATTGAATTGAGAATGCCTTTTAAATTACGATTCAATTATTGCATATGAATTTAGGTTGCAAAAAAGATTCAGAATTTGATCAAAATAAACTTGACAATGGCTTAAAGTGTTAAAGTTTATAAATATTTCACTCTGGAGGACTTTCAGAATTGAATTGAGAATGCCTTGTAAATTCCAGTAAAATTCCTGAATGTGAATTGAGTTTGCAAACAGGATGCATACATTTCCGAATGAATTGCAATTCATTATAATCATTATAAAGTCATTATAATCTTTAGCAAACGTCATCCAGATAAACTTGGCTTATCTTAAAATTTACAAATATTTCAATATTTATCAACTTTTGAAATATTTTAAGTAATATTGACTAAGTTTGATGTTTTAGATGCAAATATTTAGTTTATATATTTCATTATATTTATTAAATTAACTTTTGTGAACCAGAGAGGAAGAACGCTTCATTTCCCAGTCAGTGTTGCCAAGTCAGTGGTTTCGGGCTACTTTTAAGCTGTAGCCGCGGGTTGTTTTTTTCCACCCGTACATATGATTTCAGCACTCCAAAACCTCCAAAACACCCCCAACATACAAATTCAGTGGAGAATTTGTCTGCCTGACAGAGAAAATCACATTGGGCTATTTTTGGGTTCCTTTTAACTGGCTATTGCGCTTCTTTTGTTGCGCAGACCTGGCAACCCTGCAGTATATATATACTGTTTACTGCCTGCATATTTCTGCTAAAATCTCAGTGCTAATCAAGCTTCTATTATAGTATTCTTCCCTAGCACACTTTGATAGTAGCAAACATATTTCTTATAACTGTCGATCACAACCAATTATATCTTAAAGGTGCAGTCTGTAAGAATGAAAACTAAGGCTCAAAATAGGTACTGCAGTCCAATTCAAAATATCAAAATAACAGCCATTAATTTGCCGATCTGATTGCATTCCCAATGCGTGATTACACTGCAGACTCACTCTTTTGTTGAACTGATGACATTGCCATCGGCTAAAACCCATGCACAGGTTACTTTACTTCCTGAACAAGCGTGCACCCTAGTCTGAGTTGCTTTCACATTCACGTGAATCGCACCACAGTTCCAGTGCAACCAAACTCAGACCACCTGCTAAAGGTAGTCTCGGATTTGGCACCCCCCAGACACCCCTTAGGCCCAGAAGACAGCTTTCACATTACCAATACATTACCAATTACCAATTAACTGCCAGTTTGAAAGCATCCTAAATGCAGAACCCATCATGCATAGAGTCTATTGAAATTTAGTAAATTCCTCTTCCTGTTATTTCAATTCGACTTCCTGTGGGGTGTGGCACAAATTTACACTAATTAATTGAAAATGAGCCAATTCTTCAATGCAGATTTTTGCACAGTCCCTTGCTAAACTACTAAGTGCTTTCTTCCCTGCAACGCCGTGCTAAGGTTTTACTGCTCGTGTGCATGAGAAACTGCCACCACAGGGGGTATCTGAGCATGCTCAGTAGAAAAGACCACTTCCCCTACTGTATGCAACTTTCCTACCAAACTCATTAATCTCTATCACTGGTCCATTAGGCCTGGTTAAAACAATTAGCATCCGCGGCACGCTAGCCAGGGAAAACCCCACCCTACAACTCGGAGCCCACGCTGGGGAGTTAATGTGTTTGTGTGTGTCTCTGATTGAGTCCTCCACAGAATGTGCATTCATTTGAATAAATTGATAGATTTCAGCCTACAGTTTCACACAGATGCTGATTGGATGAGCAATTATGTTAAGCCGTTGCAGCTGTAGAGAAAGACGATGAGCGCAGAGTCATCAGAGTACTCCTTAAATGTTATTGCACGTGTTTTGCTTAAGTATATATATGTTTCTCCTAAAATCTGTTCGGTGAAATAAAATTGATCAGGTCATTTGATAAGAAATGTTTGAGATTTCTGACCTTTGATGGCAGACTTTGGTGTCTGAGCCCAGTTTGAGACATTGTTGAGATCTCTTTTGAAACTCTAGAGGAGACACGTGTGAGATTACTGGGGTCTTTTTTTCTCTCAGGAGAAACATCTGAGATTCAGAAGACTTCTTCAAAAGTCTCCATTTAATCTTATTAAAATCTTGAAGAAACAATTGAGGCATTAAAGAGTCCTCATTCGGGATTTTACTGTCCAGTTTGAGTATTTCTGGATCTTATGCTGAGAGATCAGTGATCAGAGGAAATTTTATTGCTCAGGAAATTTTAAAAAGTTCACTGTTATGTCTCAGTATCATCTCGGATTATTCTCCTTAAAAAGAATATATATATATATTATATACACTGAGCTTTGGGATCTCCGACCTTTAATTGCAGATTTTGGGATCTCTGCAAATCTGAGAACAGTTTGGGACATTGTTGACATTGTTCTCCTCTGAAAACTCTAGCGGAGGCAAATGTGACAAACACTAGATGAAACAATTGAGAATCCATGTGTGATTTTTCTTTTCCTGAGGGCAGAGCTGTTAATGAAGATGAAGGCTTCCGAATCTTTGCATCACATGTCTAGCGACTTTTCCCAGACCTCTCCTCAGAGTCTGAATCTCAGACAAACGGCTAATTAGCATTAGCATGTAATCTGACTAACGTTGACCCTGTAACCCCGTCCATTCATCCTTTTTTGTAGTCGGTCTCTGTAGAGATCAGTGCCTGCTCTTGATCCTATTAGCACTTCCAGCATCGTCTCTCTCTCCACACAGCACGACGCTCCACAGAGGTTTTATTTTCTAGCGCAGTGGCCAAATGATGGCGATGCAGCATGCTTGACAGGGTAATTACTTTTAATGAAATAATACGACCATCACAGGCATCAATTAAAAGGCGAGCTCATTAGAGGGGTTTGCTCGTCCCTCATCCCTCCGTTTTCTAACGATCCAAACAGCACGGATGCTAAATCGAAGATTGCTGAACGTTTGCCCCCTTGGGAGCGATGGCACACAACAAAAACAAGAGAGAGAGAGAGAGGTAGACAGAGAAGAAAGGGAGCTTGTCAATATGTGAAAGAGGGAAAAAACACTGTACACACACATAGTTTTGTTTATCTTCTTTTTCTTTTCTTTTTTTTCAGACTTATACTGAAAATCCTCTCCTGATAGACCTCACGCCGGACACTATGTATTATATTTATTAAACTATATTCAAATTAAAGCAAAGTATTAAATAAAAACTTTAACTTTGTTTTTATTTTAATTTTAAAGTATTCATAATTTTTTTGTTTTGTTATTTTAATCTGTTTCAGTTTTGTTGAAATATGTCTACATAATTTGTATACATTTTTATTTTTAATTTAATTATTTATTTATTTTTTATTATATAATAAAATTATATTGTGTTAACCTATTTAATAGGTATTTTATTTTTATTTTATTTTTATTTTAGTTCAAGTTAAATAAAAAAAGGGAAATGTTGCCTCAATTAAAAATATTAAAAATGTTTTTTAAAATATTTTTACTTCATTTCGATTAACATTTACTTTAAGTAACACTAGTGTTTTTTAATGGTTTTAATTTTAATTTTAGTCCAGTGCCAGAGACCTCGCATAATAAACCTCACGCCAGAGACCTCTGCAGACACTTAATAATGCTGTGGAATGAGATCATAGCAACAGAATTGCAGAAGTTTTTCACACTCTAAACTCTTGAAAGTTGTTTTATGAAGCCCGCAGTGGAAAGCGTCTAACATGTCCTGTTTGTTATGTAATTTCCAGTTTCACGGATGCGTGATGTTATTATTTCATCCCAAGATTCAAGCCCCACTTTCTCATGGACACAGGCTCCTAATTGATTTATCTCTCTCTTATTCCCTTCTTGCTTTTCTCTCCCTCGCTCTCTCTTTCTCCTGCTCTCCTTTTCTGCAGCAATTTGGGAAGATCTTAGACGTGGAGATTATCTTTAATGAAAGAGGATCAAAGGTATGAATGACGCTTGCTTTCTTCCCCTCTCTGTTTGTGTAGCGACGATCTCTTCTGAACTCTTTATTGGCTTAGAGACGCCGGTTTGATCTTCCTCGAGTCAGATTAAAGACTATAAAGTCGAAGAGCAAAGCAGACATGGCAGTGCACATAATCAGAGCTAGTTCAGGGTCAGAGGTCAGCCGCTCGCGGACTTCACCATAATCTGCTGTTTGTTCAGACGACACAGAGAATAAAGTACAAACTCTTGTGCTGCCGATGTTGACTTCAGGCTTTGCTGTGCTGCATATATCACAGTCATAATAGTTAAGATGAAATTGACCTATTCATTTTCCTTCAGAGCCTATTGCTGAGAGGGATAGGTGAGGCCGGGGCTAGTTGTCACACTGACAAGATATTTTGGAGAACTGCTTGCTGGAACATTAAACATTGAAAAGCCCTAAATATTTAACAGATTTTGATTGTTTAATGTTGTTAATCATAGGAATTCCATTAGACTAGCAAGTATAGACTATAAAACAGTGACATTTACTCCATTAATGGCCAATAATAAAGATGTGACTCTCCATCTATACGTGTTGACACACTATATGGGTAAAATGGGAATCATCCGATAAATAGTTTTTAACATGGTATTTTATGCTTTTCTTAGGCAGGATTATTATTGTTGATTAAAACTTGAACCTACTAAAACATTTTTGTTAATTTAAAATAAAGCTGAAATAAACTTAAACTAAACAAAAATTTGAAATGTTGCCCTGCCACCTAATTGAAATCATTTTAAGATTGAAATAAATTAAAAACTAAAACTAAAACTGAAAATAAAAATAATTGAAACCTAAATTGTAATATTTAAATATAAAAATAATAATGAAAATGACTAAAGCACATAACAAAATTGCTCAAATTAAAATAAAAAACACAAATAAAATCTAATTCAAAATTGTAATGAAAAATAATGATATATAAATAATAGTAAAATAACACTGTTTTCTGATAAATGTATTATATATTATTATTAAAAAACAAATATGTTGAAATTGCAAAAAAAAATATACTAAAATATTAACTTGGGATAGATTATAATCAATCAAATATTTAAGTTGGGAACCACCAGGACTCTTCCTAGAGCTGGGAGTGTTCGGGGGAGAAGGGCCTTAAGAACCAAGAACCCGATGGTCACTCTGACAGACCTCCAGCGTTTTTCTGTGGAGAGAGGAGAACCTTCCAGAAGAACAACCGTCTCTGCAGCTCTCCACCAATCAGGCCTGAGAACCTTCCAGAAGAACAACCGTCTCTGCAGCTCTCCACAAATCAGGCCTGAGAACCTTCCAGAAGAACAACCGTCTCTGCAGCTCTCCACCAATCAGGCCTGAGAACCTTCCAGAAGAACAACCGTCTCTGCAGCTCTCCACCAATCAGGCCTGAGAACCTTCCAGAAGAACAACCGTCTCTGCAGCTCTCCACCAATCAGGCCTGAGAACCTTCCAGAAGAACAACCGTCTCTGCAGCTCTCCACCAATCAGGCCTGAGAACCTTCCAGA
>CM060618.1:35855092-35862592 GCA_030578275.1 Meda fulgida
GTGTGTGTTAGGGGTGTATCAGGTGTGTGCTAGGGGTGTATCAGGTGTGTGTTAGGGGTGTATCAGGTGTGTTTTAGGGGTGTATCAGGTGTGTGTTAGGGGTGTATCAGGTATGTGTTAGGGGTGTATCAGGTGTGTGTTAGGGGTGTATCAGGTGTGTGCTAGGGGTGTATCAGGTGTGTGTTAGTTGTATAAGTGGGCCCGTCCCGTCCGGGCCGATCGGGGGTTAAATGTCCCGCTCAAAGGAACAGTGCTGATGCCAGTAATTTTCCACTTTATGGAAGTGAACCCAAGACCGCTGCGTTAGCACTCGAATCTACCAGCGGCCCAATAAAACTACTCATGCTAGCGTGTTATTAGTGAAACTAGATGCCACGTTGGTTTCCATTACCAATAAAAGCACACGCTATTGAACACATCATAACCGCCGTTTTAATTTATTGCAGTCAGATGGTGGTCGTGTCATTAGCGCTGCTGGTTAGCTCTCGGCTCAATTTGATTAGCAGTCACGGATCACATTTCTTTTAAAACTCTTCGGTGGCACAAATGAAGAATTCAGTGCAGAGTAATTGGCTTTAGTTCATTTTGCGCTCTCTGTTGTGAGTTTATTCTGATTTGCCCTCAAGTCTCAATGACTGTAAAAGTCTTTCATAAGGAAAATGAAATGACATTAGAGCTCAGCAGAGCCATACGCTAAGACGCTAATGTAAGCTAACACACGCTAACATACGCTAACACAGCACAGACAAACTAATCCACCAGAACACATCTAAACATGGAGGTTTACATACAGATTTAAAATAACATCAGATGATGAACATCAATGACTTAAAGATGCATGGATATACTGTATAGGCTGCACACACACACACACACACACACTCTCTCTCTCTTTCTCACTCACACACACACACACACTCACACACACACACTCTCTCACACACACACGCTCTCTCTCTCACACACACGCTCTCTCACAAGCCATGTTTCACAAGCCATGTTTCCATCCACTTGTCAATCGAATTATTTGAAGTTCGGTAAAAACACTCGTGCGAATAAAGCTGGTGAAACCGGTTTCCATAAAACGACTTTAAAGCGGATAAAAACCTGTGCGTAATGACGTCACATGCTGTTTTGCGATCAAATTGGTGTATCGAATCGATTTGAGACATGTTAAGGTGTTCCCATTCGTTTTCTCACCGAATTGCACAACATTCAAGCCAGCATTTGCGAACAAAGTTTTACTAGACAAAATGGATCGCGCCACAATAACGTTTCCATCAGCGTTTATCGCATAAGTCGTATACCGATCAAGATACAATCCGATGAGACCGATCGTATTTCATTTTAGTCGATATTCATGAAATTCAATCGAATTTTACTGTTTCCATAAGGCATTTTTCATTCGATGTCACTTAATGTGGATAAAAACGTGTGGATGGAAACATAGCTACAGACACATTCTCTCTCACACACTCACTCCGCACACGCACACAGGTTTTGAGTGAATATCTTACATGTGTTTGTGTGTGTGTGTGTGTGAGGAGAGAAGAATCCACTCACTCTTATCAGATTGGCTCACAGAACGAGAGCGATGGAGTGAAAGATGCCGCTCTGAGTGTAATCGAGCAGCGACACACACACACACACTGACGGGGGTTTCTCTCGTTTACTGCCGTCTGTTATACGAGACGAGCTGCTGGTGTTTCATCTGGAGGAAGTTCATGGTCCGTCTCAGAGCGCGACCCTTTAAATAACAGATCATCTGATCGTTCCCTCGTGAAGCTGCTGAGACACACACACACTTACAGTTCATCAGGACGAAACATCAACTCAGCAGTGATACACACATCAGCACACATTCAGCAGTGATACACACATCAGCACACATTCAGCAGTGATACACACATCAGCACACATTCAGCAGTGATACACACATCAGCACACATTCAGCAGTGATACACACATCAGCACACATTCAGCAGTGATACACACATTCAGCAGTGATACACACATCAGCACACATTCAGCAGTGATACACACATTCAGCAATGATACACACATCAGCACACATTCAGCAGTGATACACACATCAGCACACATTCAGCAGTGATACACACATTCAGCAGTGATACACACATCAGCACACATTCAGCAGTGATACACACATCAACACACATTCAGCAGTGATACACACATCAGCACACATTCAGCAGTGATACACACATTCAGCAGTGATACACACATCAGCACACATTCAGCAGTGATACACACATCAACACACATTCAGCAATGATACACACATCAGCACACATTCAGCAGTGATACACACATCAGCACACATTCAGCAGTGATACACACATTCAGCAGTGATACACACATCAACACACATTCAGCAGTGATACACACATCAGCACACATTCAGCAGTGATACACACATCAGCACACATTCAGCAGTGATACACACATCAGCACACATTCAGCAATGATACACACATCAACACACATCAGCAGTGAAACACACATCAGCACACATTCAGCAGTGATACACACATCAACACACATTCAGCAATGATACACACATCAGCACACATTCAGCAGTGATACACACATCAGCACACATTCAGCAGTGATACACACATCAGCACACGTTCAGCAGTGATACACACATTCAGCAGTGATACACACATCAACACACATTCAGCAGTGATACACACATCAGCACACATTCAGCAGTGATACACACATCAACACACGTTCAGCAGTGATACACACATTCAGCAGTGATACACACATCAACACACATTCAGCAATGATACACACATCAGCACACATTCAGCAGTGATACACACATTCAGCAGTGATACACACATCAACACACATTCAGCAATGATACACACATCAGCACACATTCAGCAGTGATACACACATCAACACACATTCAGCAATGATACACACATCAACACACATTCAGCAATGATACACACATCAACACACGTTCAGCAGTGATACACACATTCAGCAATGATACACACATCAACACACATTCAGCAATGATACACACATCAGCACTCATTCAGCAGTGATATACACATCAACACACATTCAGCAGTGATACACACATTCAGCAGTGATACACACATCAGCACACATTCAGCAATGATACACACATCAACACACATTCAGCAGTGATACACACATCAGCACACATTCAGCAGTGATACACACATCAACACGTTCAGCAGTGATACACACATTCAGCAGTGATACACATATCAACACACATTCAGCAATGATACACACATCAGCACTCATTCAGCAGTGATACACACATCAACACACATTCAGCAATGATACACACATCAGCACACGTTCAGCAGTGATACACACATCAGCACACATTCAGCAGTGATACACACATTCAGCACACATTCAGCAGTGATACACACATCAACACACGTTCAGCAGTGATACACACATTCAGCAGTGATACACACATCAGCACACATTCAGCAGTGATACACACATCAGCACACATTCAGCAGTGATACACACATCAACACACGTTCAGCAGTGATACACACATCAGCACACATTCAGCAGTGATACACACATTCAGCAGTGATACACACATCAGCACACATTCAGCAGTGATACACACATCAACACACGTTCAGCAGTGATACACACATCTATCCATCCATTCATCCATCCACCAATCTATCCATCCAATCCATATATCCATCCATTCATCCATCCATCCATCAATCTATCCATTCATCCATCCATCAATCTATCCATTCATCCATCAATCTATCCATCCATCAATCTATCCATTCATCCATCCATCAATCTATCCATTCATCCATCCATCAATCTATCCATTCAATCCATATATCCATCCATCCATCCATTCATCCATCCATTCATCCATCCATCCATCAATCTATCCATTCATCCATCCATTAGTCTATCCATCCATCCATCAATCTATCCATTCATCCATCCATCAATCTATCCATTCATCCATCCATCCATCAATCTATCCATTCATCCATATATCCATCCATTCATCCATATATCCATTCATCCATCCATCCATCAATCTATCCATTCATCCATCAATCTATCCATTCATCCATCCATCCATCAATCTATCCAATCATCCATATATCCATCCATTCATCCATATATCCATTCATCCATCCATCCATCAATCTATCCATTCATCCATCCATCAGTCTATCCATCCATCCATCCATCAATCTATCCATCCATCCATCCATCCATCAATCTATCCATCCATCCATCAATCTATCCATTCATCCATCCATCAGTCTATCCATCCATCCATCCATCAATCTATCCATCCATCCATCCATCCATCAATCTATCCATCCATCCATCAATCTATCCATTCATCCATATATCCATCCATTCATCCATATATCCATTCATCCATCCATCCATCCATCAATCTATCCATTCATCCATCAATCTATCCATCCATCCATATATCCTTTCATTTATTCAAACTATTTGGACACCTTTGAAATCTGAATTCACACTTAAAATTGTGTGAATTTCATTGCATCAGACACAAACAATGTCAAACCAAGTGGCATCCGCATAAAATGATGCTATACGCTATCCAGTCAAGTCACCTTCATTTATATAGCGCTTTTAACAATATGGACTGTTTCAAAGCCGCTTTACAGTGATAATTGGAAATTAAAGTAGCAGAGATTGTTTTGGCTTTACAGCAGCTCCAGAATAAAGTTATTGTCCAGCTAAAGTTAGTTTTGACTGATTCACTTCTGCTGCATTAGTTATTAACTTAGGGGCCGCTAACACGACACCATTCTAACAGAAACCCTTAACGCGCTCCGGCCGCTCATTCACACACAACAGTGCCTGGGGCTCAAGAACGCAAACCTTGTGCAAGCCTTGAAGAAAAAAAAATATATATATATATGTAAAATACTGTTAAAAAAAATCATATCAGTAAGTCATGGCAGTTTATGTTTTTACAGTGCTGTAACTAATCAATATAAGTTAAGCTATTCCAACTTTTAAGTTAAACGAGATTCAACTGGGTAGTGAAAATCATTTCATCTTAAATTGTATTAAGTGACTAAAAATCAAGTTGATTATACTTAAAAATGTAAATTTTAATAATAAAATAATAATTATACAATTATGTTATAGTGTGTTTTATAAGTTGTTTACAATTTATATAATTTTATACAATTATATACTATTTTGTATCAATATATAAATATTATTTTATTTATATAATTAAGTAAAATATACATTGTTATATATATATATTTATATATATATGCTTGTGTGTGTAAGTATAAAAAGTTATATTAAATTATATAATGTGTATAAATATAAACTATTATAATTATTGTTTTAATTATAATACTTATTATAAGTAATTGTACTACTAATATATTGTTTTTATGATACCCTTAGAAAGCTTTTATTGTAAAGATCAGCGTCTGCAGTCTCCATATGTGTGTGTTAGTCAGTGTGTTGTGAGTTTATTGAGGTTTGTGTGTGCTGGATTGTACTGAGAAGTGCATGTGCTGATGGAAGCCTTCGTGGCGCCAGATTCTTCCTCCTCCTTTGTTGTTTGCAACCCAAACCTTCCCATGAGCCTCTAGTGATGAGTCTGAGGTAATGAGCTGAGAGAGTATCCGGCCCGGCCTCGTTCTGGCATCAGTCGCTCCGTTGCCACGATCAGTTTGTGTGTTGGCACTGCTGATGGAAATGTAGACGCCGAATATCTTTTCAAACGACTTTGACGAATGAATGAATGAATGCATCGCTCGCACTGACATGACTCTTATTAGAGGACCTTCATGCTCACTTTTACACTGAGAATCACTTCAGCGACACGGACACAGAGAGGAGGTTTATGCTATCAGGAAGTCCTTCCATGGAATAATTCACCATCAATTCTGCCATCGTTTATTCACCCGTATGTTGTTGTTCAGTGCAACAAAAAAAGACTTTTCCATTCAATGAAAACTCACTTCACTGTAAAAAATAAATAAATAGTTGAGCTAACTTAAAAAAAAATGTATCCACTCCAGTTTAAATCTACTTAACTACGTTTGTTCATATGAGTACCAGGTAGGCTTTTGAACTTAAAACTTCTTGTCAAGATAACTAAAAGAAAAAAGGTTAAGCCAACTTAAAAAATAATAATAATTTAAGTTAACTTAAAAAGTTGATTGCGATAGGTTGCCTTATTTTTTTTTTTAAGTTAGCTCAACTATATATTTTTTTTAAGTTCAAAAGATTACACTCATTAGATTAACAAAAGTATTTAAGTTGATTTTAACTGGAGTGGATTAGTTGAGTTAACTTAAAAAGTTGAATGCGATAGGTTGCCTTATTGTTTTAAGTTAGCTCAACTACCAAGTGCTTTAAAGCTCGGAAAAGAACATAAAAAGTTGGTAATTTAGTAAATGACGACATAATCTTCATTTTTTTGCTGATCTCTTCCTTTAGTCTCTTGTATAGTCCCTGTAACTCCAGTCAGATCCGCTCTGAAGTGTGTTTGAGTGTAGATGAGCTTGTTGTTGCTCGGCACGTTGCGCAGATAATGAAGCACTCGCGATGGATCTGATTAATCTGCGTCTCTTCCCCAGCGTGTGGATCACTCTTTCTAACTCCCTTCACACGACTGGAAGCATTAAAAGCCATCAAGCGGGTTATGAGTCCTTTAGCAGCGGAGGAACTGTCCCGTCAGTCATTAAAATGTATTTAAGAGATTTACGTTCTTGTTGAACGGATGCAAGAAAAAAATATATATTTTTTTCCTTTTCATTGTGTGATTCATTGATATGTCAGTGTCAAGACAAAGTAACCAAGTCCGTGTATACAGACAAGTCTTGGTTAACTCATGTTGATGTCTAAGTTTTGTACACTGACAGTATCGATGTAGCAAACTAACAGATCAAACTGGGACGCTTGGATTTCTTGCTTAGATTTTTCCAAGCATAGACTTACAAAAATGATTTAAAATTGTAAAGTGATGTATGCGGGGGCCAATAAAATGGGAAAAATGTATGGGGAAAGGGTTAAGAATACTTTTTTGGCCTTTAAAATTGGTAAGAAAATAAGAGTAAAAAATGGCAAACAAGAAAAATAATATATTTTGGTAGTCATTACAATGGGTGTGTGGGGGGGGGGGGGGTAAAAAATTGCTGGCCAATACAATTGGTAAAAATAAGAAAGAAACGGTTCAAAATACTTTTGGTGGCCAATAAAATTAATAAAAATAAAAAAGCGTAAAAAAAAATACATTAGGTTGGCATTAAATGGATAAAAATAAGAAAAAATTGGAGGAAAAAAGTATTTGTTTTTGGTCAATTTAGTAAAATAAAATAAAATGCATTTGCTGGACAATAAATTGTTTAAAAATCATATATAGCTTTTGGTGAGCAATAAAATGGGTTTTTATATATATATATATATATATAT
>CM060618.1:35867592-35967592 GCA_030578275.1 Meda fulgida
ATTTTTTATTTCAGTTTTAGTATATTTATGTAAAATTGTACTATTATAGTATTTTATTATTGTTATGAGTATATTTTACTATTTATTCATATAAATAGCATTTAGTTTATATTTTTAGTTTTCATTTTTTATTTCAGTTTTTGTATTTAAAATTATACTATTACCGTATTTTATTAATGTTTTGCGAATATATTACTATTTATTCATATAATTAACTTTTATTTTCATAGTTTAATTTTCAATTAAATTTCAGTTTTTGTAATTTCCTAATGTAAAATTATACTATTATATAGTATTTTATTAGCGTTTTGAGTATTTATTAATATAATCAGTTTATTTTTTTTATTTTTTTCCATTTCTGGTTTTAAAATGTCCTAATGTAAAATTATACTATTATAGTATTTTATTAGTGTTTAGAGTATTTTTTTTTCTTTTTTTTTTCTTTTCAAGTTGAGTGATTTTCTTGAATTTTTTTTTGTATTGTTTTTTGTGATTTTAATATTTATTTTAGAATTATTCTACTTTTAGTCATTTTAGTACTTAAACTTATTTCGTTTCACCAGCAATAACAACAACATGTCTAATTTTCATTTAATTTTCATAAGTTGTTTCTCATCTAATATCATATATTTCCCAGCTTTATTTTGCTGGCGAGTCTGAGTGAGGCAGCCATTTGCTAATGAGGACGAGAAATAAACATAATTCAAGACATTTCTCTCAAACCAAAGCACAGTTTTAATTTAACTTTTGCTTCTCAAGCATATTTATGTTGCTTTAAAGAGTGTTTGGATATTTTTTTTACAGGAAAACAAGGCAATAATACTGATTATACCAGTTACTGAAATGATGTTTTGCGGTGTGGTGAAGTCAGTGTTGTGCTTTCAAAGCAGGTTTATTGCCAGTCCAGACTGAGTCAGCACACTCAACGTCCACACACACACACACACACACACACACACATTTCTCTCTTCTCCCTGTGTTTGAGTTGTTTCCCGTGGCCGAGGGCTTGTGTTTTCTTATCTGCTCTTAGCAGACCTTCATTTGCAAGCCGTGTGTGGAGAAGAAGCAGAGAGTGGAATATGCACAATATAAATGAAAGGAAATGACACGTGTTGTCCTTCCTGTGGAGGATTAGTTCCAAACCAGCAACACAACACGGAGCCTGCGGCGGCATCCCGTCACTTCTCCTCCACACACCTCAGCCTTTCTTTCCCTCTTCTCAGCCTTTCTTTTCTTCATTTGTTTTATTCTCTCGTCGTCTTTCTTCTTGTCATCTACCTGAATGTTTTTCTTAGAAATATAAAAAAGTCGCAAAATTAGGTCACACTTTAGTTTAGGGTCCAGTTCTCACTCTTCACTACGACTTTTGCCTCAGTGAATAGTTAGTAAGGGATTTAAGTTTAGATTAAGGGATGTAGAATATGGTCATGCAGAATAAGGCGGTAATATATGCTTTATAAGCACTAATAAGCAGCCAATAGCTTAGTACTATGCACGCTAATAAGCAAAGTTAATAGCGAGAACTGGACTCTAAACTTAAGTATGACCCAAAATTGTTTATGAGGGATTTTCAACAGGAATTTCTCTTATACAAGCTAAAATGCACCGCAGTTTCCATCTGAAATGAATATGAGTGGCAGTAAAACACAACTTTTATTCCTCACAAAAATCATGATTACAGGGGCAGATTATTGAATAATAAAGAATTATTTTCATGCACAATACTATGTAATGACCTACAAACATTTTTTACCGCTGTGATTGTTTTGAAACCGAATGCATTTTGATGTTGCATACAGGCTTGACATTAACTTTTTTGCTCACCAGTCACTGTGGTTAGTGGTTTTCTAAAATTACAAGCCACTCAGCATTTTCACTGGCCACAATTTTGACATCAATAACATGGGGAAAAATTGCCATATGTATATATAGTGAGTGAGTGAGTGTTTCTGAGTGTAAGTGAGTGAGTGTGTGAGAGTGAGTGAGTGAGTGAGAGTGAGTGAGTGTGTGTGAGTGAGTGAGTGAGAGTGAGTGAGTGTTGCTGAGTGTGTGAGAGTGAGTGAGTGAGAGTGAGTGAGTGTTTCTGAGTGTGTGAGTGAGAGTGAGTGAGAGTGAGTGAGTGTTTCTGAGTGTGTGAGTGAGAGTGAGTGAGAGTGAGTGTTTCTGAGTGTGTGAGTGAGTGAGAGCGAGTGAGTGTTTCTGAGTGAGAGTGAGTGAGTGTTTCTGAGTGTGTGAGAGTGAGTGAGTGAGAGTGAGTGTTTCTGAGTGTGTGAGAGTGAGTGAGTGAGAGTGTTTCTGAGTGTGAGTGAGTGAGTGTGTGAGAGAGTGAGTGAGAGTGAGTGAGTGTTTCTGAGTGTGTGAGAGTGAGTGAGTGAGTGAGTGTTTCTGAGTGTGTGAGAGAGAGTGAGTGAGAGTGAGTGAGTGTTTCTGAGTGTGTGAGTGTTTCTGAGTGTGTGAGAGAGAGTGAGTGAGAGTGAGTGAGTGTTTCTGAGTGTGTGAGTGTTTCTGAGTGTGTGAGAGAGTGAGTGAGTGTTTCTGAGTGTGTGAGTGAGAGTGAGTGAGTGTTTCTGAGTGTGTGAGTGAGAGTGAGTGAGTGTTTCTGAGTGTGTGAGTGTTTCTGAGTGTGTGTGAGAGAGTGAGTGAGTGTTTCTGAGTGTGTGAGTGAGAGTGAGTGAGTGTTTCTGAGTGTGTGAGTGAGAGTGAGTGTTTCTGAGTGTGTGAGTGAGAGTGAGTGAGAGTGAGTGTTTCTGAGTGTGTGAGTGAGTGAGTGAGAGTGAGTGAGTGTTTCTGAGTGTGTGAGAGTGAGTGAGTGAGAGTGAGGGAGTGTTTCTGAGTGTGTGAGAGTGAGTGAGTGAGAGTGTTTCTGAGTGTGAGTGAGTGAGTGCTTCTGAGTGAGTGAGTGAGTGAGTGAGTGAGTGAGTGAGTGAGTGAGTGACAGAGATTGTGTGTGTGTGTGTGTGTGTGTGTGTGTGTGTCTGAGTGAGAGAGTGTGAGTGTCTGAGTGAGAGAGTGTGAGTGTCTGAGTGAGAGAGTGAGTGTCTGAGTGAGAGAGTGAGTGTCTGAGTGAGAGAGTGAGTGTCTGAGTGAGAGAGTGTGAGTGTCTGAGTGAGAGAGTGTCTGAGTGCGAGTGTCTGAGTGCGAGTGTCTGAGTGCGAGTGTCTGAGTGAGAGTGTCTGAGTGAGAGTGAGTGAGAGAGTGAGTGTCTGAGTGAGAGAGTGTGAGTGTCTGAGTGAGAGAGTGCGTGTCTGAGTGAGAGAGTGAGTGTCTGAGTGAGAGTGTGAGTGTCTGAGTGAGAGAGTGAGTGTCTGAGTGAGAGAGTGAGTTTCTGAGTGAGAGAGTGAGTGTCTGAGTGAGAGAGTGAGTGTCTGAGTGAGTGAGTGTCTGAGTGAGAGAGTGTGAGTGTCTGAGTGAGAGAGTGTGAGTGTCTGAGTGAGAAAGTGTGAGTGTCTGAGTGAGAGAGTGAGTGTCAGAGTGAGAGTGAGTGTCAGAGTGAGTGAGTGTCTGCGTGAGTGAGTGAGTGTCAGAGTGAGTGAGTGAGTGAGTGAGTGAGTGAGTGAGTGAGTGAGTGAGTGAGAGAGTGAGTGAGAGAGTGAGTGAGTGAGTGAGTGAGTGAGTGAGTGAGTGTGTGTGTGTGAGTGAGTGAGTGAGTGAGTGAGTGAGTGAGTGAGTGAGTGAGTGTGTGTCTGAGTGAATGAGTGTGAGTGAGTGAGTGAGTGGAGGCGGGTTTGTGTGTAACTCGCTCATGGATAGATGAGAGAGAGAGAGAGAAAGAGCAGCTGTCATGTATATATTCTGCGGGAAATGAGTATTTATCAGATATTTCAGTGTGAATGTATCGAAAAAGCAATATTTTTGACAACACTAAATTGCACTTAGTTTATTATTTCAGATTCCCTTTCAAAAGACTACAATTAAAAAGTGATAAACTGTTCAAAGCGAGCTAAAACAAAAAAAATGGGAGGTCTGCATTTCATTTTTGCTTTTGTGAACACAATAAGTTTAGGGTGAAAAAAAATGGTGTAGAACAATTTTCACTCAGAAATTGCCGTTTGATGTTGAGTGTCTGTACATGTTAAAGCATCTCTTGATTCGTGTTTGTGCAGTTATGGGCGAGTCTATGCAACTACCGACCCCTATCACCACACCATCGGCCCGGCGGCCACATACAGCGTGGGGACCATGGTAAGATAAACACACACACTCAAACTTGTCTAAAGAACTGATTCCCATGATGACGGACCCTTACTTTCCCTCGCATATGAGCCAGGAGTGTTCAGCGTGTGTTTCTGTGAGAGCCTTTGTTCCCTGACACGAGGAAGTCAGTCGGTTAATGTCTGTTTTTAGCTAGCGTTTGCAGCTAACATCAAAGATGAAGGCACTAATGGGCCGTCAGAGTGAGGAGAGCTCTCGATTTCCCCCAAATTAGCGAGAACGTACCGCATGCAGCAGTGTGCCGTGGGACAGACTCGACTAAAGCACGGATGGTTCGTTTTTCAACCACCTCTCTCTATCAGAAAGAGAAAAAAATTACTCTTATTTGGCACTCAAGCAAGCATGCAATTTCTCAACCACGAGGACGTCAGCGGAATAAATGAAAACTAAATAAGAAAGAAAAGAAGCAGTGAACAGTTCCCCGGTGCAGCTGCTAGCTAAAAGCTTTCATTAATTAAGACGCTTTGTTTGAAACTCTCTTCATTTACTAAATTAAGTCTGTGCCTGTACGCTGTTCCTTCATTCCTGCTTCCCTGCAAAATTCCTTCCTTGTTTCTTCCTCAACAGTGAGAAAAATGAGCCCATCACGGAGCAGAAAAGCCCGTCCGCGGCTCTGTCCCGAAACACAGTGAGCTGCCTGCCTAGTGCGCACAAACACAGATCATTAGCATTGAAAAGCAGTCGACAGGCCTCAGTTTTACACTTTTAATTCAAATCAGCACCTTCAAAAGTCTTTAATTGTCTTTTTTTTATTAGATTGACCTTTTTATTGATTGCTGATATATTTAATGATAATTATAGTCAATTTCTCTCTGTTCTTCCACCAATTTTGAATGGGTGTTTTTGTTATAATGCATTCTGGGATTGTAGACAAAGTTTATTTTGTTTATTGACTCGTTTTCCATTTCAAATATCAAAAAAAAACTTTTATCAAGATATATTTACTCAAGATGCAAAATGACATGTAATTAAAATGATTTAAATCAAGTGAGAACAATTATTTGCCAACGGGCTCGGAAAATACCCTTTTTTTCCTTTGATTATGTGTATTTTTCTGTCTCCATTGGCAGATATTTTATCACTTCATTTTGATCAGTTTCTCCAAAAAAAAAAAAACTTATTTTATGTCTGAATGCATCTGTAGTAAATGCATCTGTTTTTGTTCACTTTTATTTTTAATATGGTGAATAGGTCATTGAAATGCAGCTGAAATAAAATATAAATAAAATAAAATGAAATTAGATAAAAAGCTAAACCTAATTGTTAACTATTAAAATGTTTTGGCAATTTGAAATAAAGCTTGAAATAAAATAGAATATAAATGAAATTAGATGGAAAAACTTAAACTTATTGTTAACTAAACTATTAAAAATCATTTTTGGTCATTGAAATAAAGCTGAAAAAATACAGTAAAGAATGTAGAAAGAAAAGAAGGAAAATTGGAAATGTTGCCTTGGCTACTAACTGTAATAAATTGAAGTATGAAAATTAAAACAAATTAGAGCTAAAGAGAAATATTTACAACAAAAGCACGTAATAAAATTACTAATACTTAAACTTAAATTAAATAAATTAAAATAAATGCTAATTCAGAATGTCAATACAAAAGGTCAATACTGACCTTAGTTTAAAATATATAAATAAAGAGTTTAAAAAAAAGTATCTTGGAAGCTTTTGAGTTCTTTATGATGTCTTAGAATGCTCTCTAGATAGGGAACTCACTAGGTTTTGGAACAGACCCACACCCAGTGTGTGTGTGTGCGCGCGCGTGTGTGCGTGTGCGCGTGTGTGTGTGTGTGTGTGCGCGTGTGCGCGTGTGTGTGTGTGTGCGTGTGCGTGTGTGTGTGTGTGTGTGCGTGTGCGCGTGTGTGTGTGTGCGCGTGTGCGCGTGTGCGCGTGTGTGCGTGTGTGTGTGCGCGTGTGTGCGTGTGTGTGTGTGTGCGTGTTTGTGTGTGTGTGTGTGTGTGTGTGTGTGTGTGTGTGTGTGTGTGTGTGTGTGTGTGCGCTGATGCAGAAGAACCTGAGAACTCCAGATTCACAGAGCAATCAAACGATCCCTCAAAAGAGCACTTTGTTTTTTTGGCTCTTTCATCATAACTGATTAACGCGTCTATGCGATATGGGAGAGCTTTTTGCTTTTAAAACTCCTTTAATAATCAGTTCCTCTGAGGTTGCGTTAAATTCTCTCTGCTGGTTTTCCCAGCGTCATGAATTGCAGAGGCTTCCACCCAAACCAGCGAGCGGGTTCCCCTTAAATTAGGGAGAATTACCCTTTGAAGGTCTGGGGTAAATTGCGCGTACGGTCCGGCATCACGGGGTGTGTTGGAAGACCATCGCTCGCCTGCAAGCTTTCTACAACCTCAACTTTAAAGAGAATAATTGTACTTGCCTTTGAACAGCATCGACATTAATGTGATGTATCATAGTTCGAGGTCTATAATGCTTTCAAAGGCGACGATGATTTCTGCAGATGGAGTGGTTGTGAAATTGCTAGTTAGCGACTCTGTACTGAGATCGCAAAAAAACACACTGATCCTTTCACGCGACCCCTTGATCTCACGATTATTAACGTGAAGTTTTGAGAGAAGTTGTCTAAATTTGAGTTCTCAGAGTTCAAAATCAGAATTGAATTGCTTTTCTATTGTCTGCATCAGCATTAGTAAAGCACACACACACACACACACACACACACACCGTTGAATCAATGCTGCAACAGCGACGCCCACTTTTCAGTGGCCTTGGTTCCCGGAAGTATTTTTCCCATTCATTTTCCCCATAGGGATTTTTTTTTTAAAAGTCTTCATTAAAGAGTCATAAGTCAAAAAAAGTATTTGAAAATCATGCACTAAAGTATGAAAGTTCATGTATGCCTCATAAGAATAAAACTCATGTTCGGATCATAAAAATAAAAAGTCAAAATTATGAAATGCTTAGTCACAATTATGAGACAAAGTCAAATTATGACCTTAAAAGTCATAATTATGCCAGATCCAAAATTATAATAAGTATTTAATAAGTTACAATTATTACATTTTAAGTCAACATTATGAGATTAAACAGTCAAAATTATGATTTTAAATCATAATTATGAGATTAAAAAGACATGAAATACTACATTTAAATTATGAGAATAACAAGTCTCTTGTTATAATTAAAAAACTATGACATTAAGTGGTAATTATTACAAAAGAAGTGATAATTATGAGATAGTTGAAATTATTATACAAAAAGTCAAAATTATGTCATACTGCTGAAATTGACAAGTCAATCGTGACAAAATTATGACGTAAGTTTTCAACCTAAAAATATAAATCATAAAATTGACTTATGTAATGATTTTGATTTGTCATAATTTTGACTTTTATGTCACAATTTACTTTTTCGACAATGTCATAATTTTACTTCTTTTTAAAAACTATCTATGACTTGATGTCTATTTCGACTTGTCATTATAACGCAAAAAGTCGAAATTATGAGATAAGTGATAATGAGATGACGTCATAATTACAACAGTATGTAAAAAAATCTCATAATTGACTTGTCAATATTGTCATAATTTCGATTTGTCATAATTGACTTTTTAAGTCAGTTTCGACAGTGTCAGTTTAAATTTTTTGTCATGATTTGAACTTTTTATTCAATAATTATCACTTTTTAAGACATAATTACGACGTAATATGTCAATTTCAACTTTCAAGTATCAAAATTATGACCTTTTATGTCAATTTTGCCTTTTTTCATAATTAAGACAATTTTGTCTTAGTATGTCATACTTGTGAATTTTTGTCATAGTTATGACTTTTGATGTCATAATTACTTTATGTAGCAGAAATGGGATTCCATACTAAAGAATTATTTCGGCATGACTCAATCAATTTTTTATATTTTCTTCTCTTTGGAAAGTCATAGAAAATCCATCATGGATTTTTTTCTTTTCTTTTGATATTAGCAAAAATAGGAACACAAAAATGATATTTGTTGTTATTTACCATTTAAAACTATAGAACTTCTGAGAACCTTGGAAATGCGAAAAGTGGAGATTTCCTTGCAGAGTCATGGGTACACTCAGAAAAATGTGTAAAACTCGCAACTTTAGGGGTACAGCAGCTTTTCACCGGGGCAGTTCCCATAAAGGGACAACTTTGTGTACCTTATTTAGTCCATAGTTACACCCTACGAGTATAGATTACTACTCGAAGGCACTACATACGGTATGCAACAGCCCCAGTCAATTCCCCTATGGAGAAAATGAATGTGATGTTTCCTCATGGAACCCTCTATTCTAAAGGAAGGGATTTTGAGGGAGCTGGATTCCGCCGTTGCCGTGGCCACCAGCTTGACTCTGATTGGTGCTCTGTCATCTTTGATGTTGCAGGCGAGCCTGTACAGAGGAGGCTACAGCCGCTTCACACCCTACTAGAGACTAAAGCACTGATCACACAAACTCACACTCAAAACCACTACACTCGCTCTGCTACACGGAGACCCATTTACTAAAACGCTTCCAGGTCAGCGATGACCTCATCAAGACGGCATTCTCTCAAGCCCGACTCTGTGGACCTTGTGGAAATCAGTGGGAAAATCAGAAGAGCAGCTCATAAATGTGGATTTACTTTTTCTTTCAGGCATGGAAATGTTTTGGCATTTGTGTTTGGTTGTTTAAAGGGGAAGAACGGAAGCTGTTTTTAGATGTTTGGCTTGGGTTTGTGTTCCATCATTGATCATTTTATTGTGTTTATTGTGTATTTAAGCTGTATAGTGTGAATTCAGACATGAGACAGAAATATCTCAGGACTCTCTTGAACACACAACCATCCCAGCAGACATTCAGATTCACTGTCTCTCGCCAGATATCGCCAGCATTACTCGAGTCTACCAGTCTGTGGTCTGAAGAAGCTTGTGTTTGAAGGGCTTCTATGCATGTTGTTCCTGAGATGAGAGGATTCGTCCCTCTCACGTTTGCACTAACAGATTTACCTCTGTACACAGTGGACAAGTTTAGCTCACACTAACTAATGCTGAAAGGGTGTGTGTGCGTGCGTGCGTGCGTGCGTGCGTGTGTGTGTGAACATGGACGTTAAAGAATATGTTAAAGATTAAACCGTCATTTGATATATGCAAATATTGCATATATAGAGGTTTACAGAGAGACAATATGTAGACAGAAAGAGTTGTTGTTGTTGTTGTTTTTTTTTTACATGGAGAAATATTGAGATTTAAGAAAATAAGGAGATTTATTGAGACATATTTCGGATATGCAGAGAAATTAAAAATAATAATAAATAGTTAGACTTGTATAAGGGGACATTGGGGAGGTTTAAGGAGATATTCTGAGAAAAAAATTATAATTAGATTTGAGAAATTATGCAAGTAGACATGGAGAGGTTTAAGTGGACAAATAAAGATGTACGGGAGCACAAGGAGAAATGGTCAAAATGATGACATTAAGTTGTAATTATGACTCAAGAAGTGATATGAGATAAAAAGTCAAAATGATGACGTACTGTTGAAATTGACAAGTCAATTGTGGCATAAAAGATGAATTATGACATAGTCATAAGATAAAAAATCAAAATTATGAAGTCATAATTTTTC
The DNA here is from genome assembly GCA_030578275.1 of Meda fulgida. Lineage (NCBI taxonomy): Eukaryota > Metazoa > Chordata > Actinopteri > Cypriniformes > Leuciscidae > Meda > Meda fulgida. The sequence goes on from CM060618.1 coordinate 35,877,400, forward strand.
GACATAGTCTGTCAATTTCAACCTAAAAATACAAAAAATGAAATTTACTTAATAATTTTGATTTATGTCATCACTTTGACTTTTGTCACAATTGACATTGTTTCGACAGTCATAATTTTGTCTTTTTGGGTCATAATTTCAACTTTTTATCTAATAATTATAATTTTTTAACTTTGACTTAATGTCAATTTCAACCTAAGAATAAAAAAATATTAAAAATTACATCATAATTTCGATTTATCCAATGCCATTTTGACTTTTATCACAATTTATATTATTTTTCGACAGTCATAATTTTGACTTTTTGTGTCATAATTTTAACTTTTTATCTCATGATTATCACTTTTTAAATCATAATTATGACTTAATATGTCAATTTTGGCTTTTTTTTCCCCCTCATAATTATGACTTGTCAATTTTAACTTTTTATATCATTATGATTTTCTTATATGGCAGAAATATGGCTTTTAGGGCGATTCTGACGTAAGGAGAAATGAATAGTTTTAAGAAAACACAGATATACAGGGAGGCATAAAGAGTCATAGGAAGCTATAAAGAGGCCGAGAAAGCATGAAAAGAGATCTGGAATCTGGAGGAATCAATGATTAAATGTGAATAAGATCAGAGCGAGCGCAAAGCACACTTTACACGAGACCATTAGTAGTGTGACATTCAGAAGAAACTCAACATTACAGTTCTGAGCTCGAATGATATGATGCGTCAGACTGAATTCAGTCTAACATATCTTACATGTGCTGTGAAAGATGTGATTTGATTCATATCATTAGGGCTCTATCCTAATGAGACTGAACTTTGAGTGCACATTGACACGACTCATGAGGAAGAGGTCAAATTAACAATGTTTACACACAAGCATATCAGCTGAATCTTTCCCTCTTAAAAATAAAGTTTTCGCTGTGATGTCATAAGGGGCTTTTTCACACTATATTTTCCCCTAGGGCCATATTCCTGCTTGCATTCGCAATGTTATTTAAGTGCTGTATTTTAAAAACATCAACAACTCCGTAGCATAAAGGTTGAGAAGTACTAGGACTGTGTGTTCACATGGCTTTCATTTAAATGGCGGGTGCCAGTGTTTCATATGGCATGTGTTCGGCCAATCAGAGTACACTTACCTCACTGTAGTTCCTATTGTTCTGGGATAGACCCTTTAGTTCCCTAAAAAATGATCCTATGACTAAATTCATTCCCAGTTCCAGTAGTGCAAACACAGCCAAAATCACATAATTATAGGAACTATGAAAACAGTCCTCCAGTGCGAAAACCCCTTGAGAAGATCCATTTTTGGTTCCACAAAGAATCTTTCAGTGTTCATTTCTTAAAAGACCCATTTTGTTTTCTCTTTGTGTGAAGAACATTTTAACAATCTAAAGAACATATTTCCACTATTAAGAATCTTTAGTGGAATGGGAAGATTCCGTGGATGTTAAAGATTCTTTATGGAATCATCGATGCCAATAAAGAACCGTGATTTTTAAGAGTGTTAAAAACAACCCCACACCATAACCCCCCCTCCACCAAACGTTAAACTTGGCACAACGCAGTCAGGCAAGAATTGAGAACCTCTGATTAAAAATGTTCTTTTCTACACTGTAAACCCAAATAAGTTGGCAAAATAAAATAAAAATGAGGCAATCAGTTACATCAAAAAAAATGTATGTTAAGAAATTCAAAGTAAAGTGAATTGGCAGGTTTTGATTTTGTACTTTTTAATTGCTCTCAACTTGAAATATTTCACTTAAAAGTATTAATCTCAACTTAATTCTCAAACCAAGCTCCTGCTCCACTCATCACAAAAAAAACACTATAAAGTTTTTTTTTTTTTGTGGAATGGAAAGATTCCATGGATATTAAAGATTCTTTATAGAACCATCGATGCCAGTAAAGAACCTTCATTTTTAAGAGTGTTAAGAACATCTGATTTCAATACTACTTTTTTATTTCCAAATTTGCTGCATCTTTTTTTCATCTCTTATGGTCACATGCATTAATAACGTTATAATGCCGGAGCGCAGACGTGTAAGCGGACGCTGTCTGCTTGACCCCGTTTACATCTGCCATTATTTGTGATGGTTTTCGTGATCTTCGGGGGGTTAGCTTGCCGTTTTGAAAGTGCTCTTTTCAATTTTCGTTTTGCATATTTTCAGACGTCAAGGGCTGGGTCGGTTTATGACCAACCAAAGAGCAAGACTCCTATTAAACGTCTTTTTAAAAGAGAAACACTTTAGTCTAAATATTTTTAAAAAAGCATCTTCCCTGGAGCGAAATAGCATTCAAGTGTAAAAGAATAGTTTACAATCCTGATTTAGTCCAGAATGACAGTATATGTGTAGGTCTCCGGCAAACAGCTGCTCTCTGTATTTCCTGCACTTATTCTGCTTTGACCTGTAAATGCTGCTGATGTTCAACCAGAAAGAGCCTCTGTAGATGTGAAAGATGTGAATTGCTGTTTATTATTTCCACTGTGTCGACTCACATTAATGTAACCAGCAGATGGGTTTAAACTATACACCACATGTATTTGCTTATTGTTTTGATATACTGTATTATTAACTACGGTACATGAGGGCTCATATGAGCTCTTTTAATACACCATATAGTTATTCCGCAGCTAGTCAACATATCAGCACAAGGACTGATATGAATATTACTCACATCTATGAAGCCTTCAGGTGTCGGCTCATTCAGACCAGCGTGTTTACCTGCTGTTTCAGCAAAAATAAATAAAAGACACTTACAGTTTAAAAAAAGAAGCAAAAAAGTTTGTAAATATATGTATATATACTTATATCTTCCTGAGCGTTTCAACACACATATATAGTGGATTTGGAATGTTAATACTTTAAACTCTATGTAATTTTTGTTTCCTGTGTTTTTGTCTGAGAGTTTTGTCAAAAGTACTTTGGTTTGATATATTCAACACTGTATATGATGTGGTCTTTTTGCCCATGAAAATTATATTTGATGTTTATATATACAAGTTCATTATAATTCATGAATATGTCTACATAAAATAAAGAGCTTACATGAGCTGGGGTCTCTTCAATATATAATGTATATTTATTATATTTAAAAATCATAAATAATGTTTAGTTGTGTCCTGTAAACATTATGAAAATGTCAAACGAAGTGGCTTTGACTCGACAGTTGTCAACTTGACAATTGTACAAATCCTTATATATATATATATATATATATATATATATATATATATATATATATATATATATATATATATATATAAAAGGATTTGTATAATTGTCGAGTTTACAATATAGTGAATAAAATACAGCTGCTCCAAAACGGATTTGGACACATTGCAATGACTTTTAAACAATGTTTATGAAATGCTGTGCTTTTTAAAATGCTTGCAAAAACTGCTTTTGTCATTCTTTAAAAAAAAATCAATTACACTTGCTTTGATATTTTGTTATACAATATGCCCATGATAACTAAAGGTTCTCTTGTAATGTACCTTGTTCATCAACCTCACTTATTTTTTTTTTTAAAAATAAGTTTGTAAATATGTGATTCTCTTCTTAAGCGTTTCAATATACATGTATAAAGTGGATTTTTTTTTCAACAACAAACCAATGCTTAAAATTGTTGTTATGAATACTATTATTTTATATTGCTTTTTGTTTTTGTTTTGCAGTGTGTGCCTGTGTGAGTATGTGTGTGAAAAGAAAGAAAAGATTGAAATTCAGTTATACTTCTGAATTTCTGAAAGTTATTATTCATTTAAAATCTTCTCCATAAAATGTTCCTCCTCGATTGAAATCGTGTCACAGGTGGTGAACTCCCTGGATTGAGTCCCCAACTTTCTCCCCCTATAAAGGGTGTCCAAACCATACACTGTAAAAAAGATGTAGAAAACGTAACTAGAAAAATTAAGTAAAAAAAATGTTCTCTACAATTAAGCCAAATATCCCAGAAAATGTCATTGCCCATTAGCCATTTTTAGCCTGTGTCTGCGTACAGTGATCCTGAGATTGAGCCGCGGTATCTAAGCCCCGCCCACAGGGTACATTTACACCACAACGATGGACTAAATACGTAAACGTTTTTCTTTTGCATCTTTCATACAGAAGGCAATGTCATCAAAACGACTAAAAATGCTGTATTCATGCCAGGTCAGTAGATGGCGATGTCACTTTGTAAAGAAACACTGCGCGTATAGATTAAACACGTAATTTGCATGACGTCACTTTCTCACAAATTCACATTTTTGTAGTTTACATGGAGACGGTAACAGTTTGTTTTCAAAAGTTTGCATTTTCAGCCCCCAAAACGCAGTCGTCGGGTAAATGAACGTCCAAAATGCATAAAAAGTTTTCCGTTTTTAGTTTAAAATGATGTTGTGTAAACGGCCATTTTTATAGCATCAAATAACTATCTAAAACAAAACTTATTGGAAAAACCAACACTTGAACATACGCCAGCATGATGAGAACTGCCTAAAATGACGAGTAATTTATTTTAACCCTTAGGTGCGACTGAAAAAATGTACGTTTTGTTTTTTACTTCATCGGAAAAACTTGGTAAAGGTTTTGGCACTTGCTATGTGAACACGGAAAAAAAAATCATGGCATGATTCAAAAAGGTTAAATTGTCACTTCAGCAATAATCTGACAAGTGTTATCTTAAAAAAAAAAAGATAAAATTACCACAGTTTAAGAAAAAAAAAATCTGTCATATTTGACTGACACGCGAATAGCACCAGTGTAATTTGATTATTACTGCATTTTTCGTTTTACTACTATTGATGGATTACTGCATCCAGCCACCAGGGGGCGATCCAAATGCTTTGGCTTCACTTTTCAGGTCCAAACACTTTTTGGGGCTGCTGTAAATTTCACCCTAAAACTGAAATGATATTATACAACAAGAATCACTGCATTAATGCTCATTCATCTGCTTTTGCTTTTTCAGTAAATACAGTGAAAGAAAAAAAACAGAAAGAGTGATCTGAACTGAGCACTTCAGGACAGCAAGGACCATCATGAGAAAAGGAAAACCAGAGGAAAGAACGAAGAAAAGCGTGTGTCGTGTGCCAGTGGACAACATAAAGGACAAGAAAATAAAACAGTTTAGAAAGAAGAAGAAAACACGTCCAGAAACATTTTATTTTTCTATATGTTAGCGTTCATAGATGGAACGGAGACGGACAGTAAACTGACGCTGATGGGACTGTGCAGGGCCCCGCCCACAACATAATCCACCAATCAGAGGCCATGGGGGAGGAGTCAAATCAAGCTGAAGGCTGCATGACAAATGTGTTTCCTGTGGGTGGAGTCGTCGTGCTCTCTGTGATTGGTCGCTTTGTAACACTTCCCAGAAAGGATGTCACTCTTGTCACATGGGCGGCACTACTTCCTGTGTCATGTGCTCCAGCTCACGTCCTCATTGGTCATCCATTCGTTTAACTGTTTCCTGTGGAGAGACTTCATCAGGCCAGGATTCGATTTGTCCCGTGTGGGTGGAGCCTCTTGTTCACTTCCTGTGGCTGATGTCATAACTCTCCTGATTGGCCACTTTGCTGACCAACTTCCTGTGGTGTTCCTGGTTAGCACTGAAACTAAAGATCAATGATGGAGTAACAGGTGAGGGTGTGGGTGTGTGTGTGGCGGGGGGGGGTGTTCGTTAAGAAGGGGCGGAGCAAAATCTCAAATTATGATTCATAATTCAATGCAACAATTTACATAAGGGTGGTTTTACATTGATATTCGTTCTGTCGTTCATGTTTCATTTAGAAGACTAACTTTGTTTTACACTCTTGAAATGTATTTTAAGTGTTAATTTTTTTTAATTTTTTAATGAAACACGAGCGGAATGAATTTCTATTTAACTCATTAGTAATATTTCTGCAACAATTTATGCAAAACAAAGAAAACAAAAGCTTAAAGTGAGGCTCCGCCCCGAACAAACGTTCCCGCGGTCTGGATGCCGTTGATCCGTGATTCCGGCCTCGGACACTCACCGGACTGAAGCGTGAGATTACCATGTTAACCAGGAGACACACTTCCAGCCAAAATCAGCCCAACCACGGATGCATCTCGTATTTACCTTAGAAAAACAAGAGAGAGAAGAAAAAGAAAAGTATTATTCATTGAATTATCATAGTGCTATATGACAAATATATCCACACGTTTATCTACTCCGTCATTAAATGCTTCCTTTGAATTATGTTTTACACAAGCAGTGACTGTTAACCTGTTCTTTGGTAAGTTTTGTCAGCTGTATGAAGTGTGTGTGGGGTGGTGGTGTGTAACGAACAGAGAGTTTTATTTGGGGAAATGGCTGGAATTTGTAAAGCTAATTTCCCCTTTCCACATGTTTAAGAATGTATTCCTATATGTCAAGAGTGTAACAGTAGCTGTACTTACCTATCACATATTTATTATGGGGTGACGGGGTTTGAGAGCTGTGTGTGTGTGTGTGTGTGTGTGTGTGTGTGTGTGTGTGTGTGTGTGTGTGTGTGTGTGTGTGTGTGTGTGTGTGTGTGTGTGTGTGTGTGTGTGTGTGTGTGCGTGCATTTTTTTCTATTTTAATCCAGTCATAATCAAACTATGCTTTATTTATTCAGCTTTTACTCTGATACATTTATATCTATTCACAATGACTTGTATTGTTTTTATATTGAACTACTTATATTTGCAGCTCTAAATGCCCCGTCAGAAACTCTCTGGCGTGTTTAGAGTTTAATTTCGGCGCTGAAAACGACACCGTTTTCAACTTAAAAATAGAGAACTTTTTATGCGTTTTGGCCGTTCGTTTACACAACTGCGTTTTAGGGGCTGAAAATGCAAACTATTGAAGTTTAGTTTTGGAAAACGATACTGTTATCGTCTCCGTGTAAACTACAAAAACGTGAATTTGTGAAAACGGTGATGTCATGCGAATGCGAATTACGTTGAGTCTATAGGCGCGCAGTGTTTCTCTACAAAGTGACATCGCCACCTACTGGACTGGCATCAATAATACAGTGTTTTTAGTCGTTTTCACTGAACCGTATGAACGGGATCGTTTTGACAACGTTGTCGTCTGAACGCGAAAAACGCAAAGGAAAAACTTTTCCATTTTTAATACATCGTTGTCGTGTATGACGTTATTTAGCCCCTTTATTCAGCACTTTTAGTTCAGCATTTTTTGTGAGTTTTTTTTTTTATTTGTTTATAGGTGCATTTACATTTCTGCAAAACGTAGACATAAGCAAGCAGAATACTTTATATGCAAAGTGAAATCAGATTAATGTGTTGTGATTTGTTTTTATGACTTAAAAGAACTGTTTAAGGCGTTTACATTTACTGGTTAATAAACAGTTTAGATCAGGGATTCCCCAACTCTTTCTGCCAGTCGCACCCCTTTGACCTAAAATATACTTGTGTTAATATTTCAATAATTCAACAACACAATCACACTCTCCGTTGTTGGTTAATGATTACATGACATGGTACGCAAATATTTCATCTTTTTTTTTAGAAAGTGTTTTTTATTATCAAGTTTTTTTATGATGAAATTTGAGATAGTATTATAGTTGTAATCAATGTTTGGATTAGTTTTTATTTTTACACTTTCTTTTTTATTTTAATTTCAGTAAAAGTTTTAGTAATTTTGTTTGTGTTTTTGTCATTTTATTAGTCATTGTTTTTTTTATATATCTATAATTTTTATTTAGTTTTATTTATGTTCTAGATTTTTTATGTTTTACTTTGTTTCAGTTAACAATTATTTTATTTCAAGTACCAAAAATATTTTATTATTGTTTTATTTTTATAATACCATTTTTTTTTGTTAAATTATTTTATTCTTTTGATGATACTTTTAAATGTAACCATATTTAAATGCATTCCGTAGAATTCCACAGATTCCCCTCAGAATCAGCATGAAAAATAAAGATTCCATCCGGATTTGCTTAAACTGGTTAAACTGGAAAGCTCACACACTTTTCATAGATCATATATTATAATTCTGAAGCATCTACACTCATCATATTTATATCTCACGCACCTCATATGTGTATTATATGAAAAGGTCTGACCCAGGGTGATGGAAGAGAGAGAAGTGAACGAGAGAGCATCTGTCTGGTTTTACCGTGGTAAACGGTTGTTTTTCTATCTCTGCTGTAAATATCAGCCCTCTCTCCTCTATCCCTCCGCTCCACCCCAGCAAAATCTTGTATTTTGTTCTAAAAACGATAAGGTTTATTTGTAAGGATTTATAAAATCTATCTCTTTCTCATTTTTGTAAGCATTCAAATGATAAAATATCTTTGAAAAAAAAGGTTTGAAAGTGAAACACTGAAAGATAAATGTATCTCTCTGAAGCCCTACAGATCTGTGACGCTATCAGTTCGTGTTTTCTTTCTCTTCTTCTATCGCTACAAGCCTCAGATGAAAAAATCCTGTTTGTTATTCTGACATTATTATCATCATTATTATGACATCATATTTATTACTAAACCATTGATATGACCATCATTGTTATTATTACATAAATAAACTTGACTACTTCAGCATTTGGTGGAGTTTATTTTGTCAGTGTATTTTCTATAAATAGTAAATCATTTCATGTATAGAGCAGCTAATTCTGGAAACATGTCTTCATAATTCAATACATGAAAAGATGTTGGGAGTTCTTTGCATAAAATCTTAATTGTTTTGTAAGTTTGTCTACAGTTTATATATTTATTTATTTATTTATATAATGTTAAAAAAAATCCAGGGACAAATTATTTTTAAACAATTGCATACAATATTATAATAATAACAACATTAGAAAAACTTTTTAGTGGTATTAGAGTAAAATAATATATAATGAATATGTAATATATTGTGCTGTACACTGTAAAAAATTATTGTGATTTTAACGGTAAAAGACCTACGGTGGAGAACCGTTAATTGGTTAACAAAGTTTTCGTACTATATATACGGTGAATATCTGATAGATCTAACGCTAAATTTACACTTTTTGGAAGTGAAGAAGTCATTGTAAAATTTACAGTGACAAAACGTGAATTGATCGGTAAATTAACTTTATATCGGATTATAAAATACGTTTTTTTTTTTTACTGTAAATTTAACTTAAGTCTGTAAAATCTAAAATGTTGCTACCGCATTATTTTTCACAGTAAATTTCTGCCAACCACAGCTGCCAGTTGTGTGCCGCAAATCTATCAGAATTTTTTGTTTACAGTGTAGGTTACAGATGTGTGTGTGAATTGGAATCTTCACTAATAGAACTCTGAGCCGAGCTGGACATTCCACAGAGTTCCAGTGTTTCCAGGGCGATGGGGAAGTAGAGGAGAGCATTCGTCTTCCCGCTTCTCCCTCAGGACTGGGTAAGATGGAATGCACCTGTCCGTCTCCTAGGCAACCATTTACCTAAGAGAGGCGGAAACGGCATCGATCTCAATGAATCAGGCCCTGCGGATACACACATGCCGTTACACTGAGACGTATAGACCTATAATGGACAATAAACAGAGGGTGCAGGAACTGAAAAACATCTCCACGGTCAGGCTTACACCGTTCACTGATTTCAAGCATTTAAAGAATAAAATGCCTCGAAAATTGACGTCAAATAAAACATAAGGGTGGAATTTCGAATCTCTAGAGATATTCAGCATAGTCACATGTTTAGTGATAACTGAGAACATATAGGCTATACATAAATATGTATATGTGATGTGAATAAATGATGCTGTTAAGACCGTGGCTAGTTGACCTACTTTCTATTTCCATATTTCCAAGGATCGTGTATTTTTGAAAGGCAGACAAGTGTTAAAAAGCGAATGGACATCTTAATTCCCAAACACACACTGAACACGTGTCGACCCTATAGGGGCATGTTGTCACACAGAATGGATTTTTGACTAGATACTGAGAATATGATTTAAGCACTTCTGACAACAGTCTCTCCTTCATAAACTGCTTTAAATGTTGCGTGTCAAAAAAAATTGATGTAACAGAACAAAACTTGCTTAATGTAAAGACTAAATGCCAAAAGCGACTGAGAACATGGAGTCGGCTACAGGGCAACATTTAATTTACAGTATGTCCAATGCTGTGTCCCAATTCGCATACTATCCGTCCTAAATAGTATTCAAAATTAGAATTAGAGTGTCTCAAATCGTAGTATGTTGAAATGAGCACTCCAGAGATACCCGGATGGTCTACTTTTTTCCGAAGTGCAGATCACATACGTGAAGAGATGAGTCCCACCGTAGGACCCAAGCTCGTTTTATGGCTTTAGTGCCTGTTACAAATCAGACAAGCCACTTTTTATATACAAAGATTGAACTACTTTATATAGCGACCATTCTTTTTTTTTTTTTGACTTATATGTTTCATATAGCCTATATGTAGCCGAAGCTATATATTGTGAAGTTAAACATTCTAGTCCTTAGTGTTTTTAAATTAGCTTACATATTTACAATTCAGTTACTTTACAATAGCTGTCTGTCTTTCTGTGTGTAGGCCTACTGTGAAAAGAGAATACAAATAAATATATTACTTGATGGGAGTTATTCCACTTAAGGTGGGACTAATCTCTTCGCCACAGCTCCTGTACACTCTACCGACTAATATTGCCCACAACCCATTGCGCAATTCGATTAGAACTACAAACACGAGTAAAACTGGTTTAAAAAACTACAAACATGGCGGATGTGCGAGTCCTGCGCAAGTAGAGATGCTTAGAAAAAGGGGTTTGAGTGATTAATTAGGCTATCAGTATCTAACCAGACGAAAATATATTTATTCGTGGTTATCAAATTCATATTTGATCTGCAAAAGCAGTGTGAACTTTAATAAAGATACGTTAGTTCGATACTATCTTTTAAATGCATTAGTATGCTTTCATATGAAGAGTGTCTGCAAGATACAGATCAATGTGCTAGCCTACTACATTTCTCCGAAACGGTAGGGATTTAAATTAAATGAGTAGGACTTCAACTGTGACAAGATGATTGACAGAGCAGTTTAAACGGTGATAGTATGCACACTAATGACTAAGTAGTAAGCTTGTCTACTCTTCTGATACACACTCAAACGTATGTACTTTTTCTTCACAAAAATAGTAAGCTACATACTTTTAGGGCATAGGAGGCGGCGAATAGGGACGTGGAGTGGAGATTTTAGAGCAGCTTTACTGATATCTAGTGGTGAAATTGTGAAACTGTCTCAACTTGACGCGGATGTCCAGTAGATGACCGTGTTCGAACATGTCGGTTGAACATCAAAATAAATCATAATATCTGATGTATTTGCATCACAAGAAATAATGTTTGTCCAGATAAAGCTGACAAAAAGCACTGTGCATTTGTCAGTACTGTGTACTCAGTATCGCACTGAATGATTAGGCAATGTAAACTCCACCTCGGTGTTACAATATATTCGATTCCATGTGGTATATTTGGTACCACTGGGTGGTGGCGCATGCATGAATATTCATGAGATTACCCAGTTGTGGGCGTGTCCTTGAGGCAACACCCAAATGAATAGAGCTGAAAATATGAATGCACTCTCCTGAAACGATAATAAAGTTGTAATGTTAATCATAAATGAGAGAATAACCTACGGGGCTAGTCTAGGGCTAGGCTACAATTTGACGTTTTGATGAGTTTGGCCTTTTTTTTTTTTTTTTTTCAAATAGATGTACCATAACTGCCTGATAAAATAAGTGACACTACTGGGATTATTCTGTTTTATCCTTAATTTCTTGTTCATTTTGTAGATAGTAAGGCTCAAACCACTTATCAACACCAAACTACAAATGTGTTCCTTTTTGTCTCAAATTATATATCATGACATGATGTAGAATTATCATTATATTATCAAGTCACAATAGTAATGCACAATTAACTAAATGCTATGAAGATCCTTACTACTATACTACGATACTATACTACTAAAATATCCTTAATCTTGTAGTCATTATAAATAACATTGCAATACATAATTGATTATAAACAAGTGCATAAACTTTTGATGAATGCTTTGTTCCGATGACACATTCTTCTTAAACATTGCGAGTTTATGTCTCCCAACTCTGACTTTCTTTCCCCTCAGAACTGCATTATTGCGAGTTATAAAGTCAGAATTGAGAGATATAAACTCGCAATTATGAGAAAATGTCAGAATTGTGAGCTGTCTTCCCCCTCAGAATTGGACTTTATAATGTGCAATTGCGAGTTTATATCTCACAGTTCTTAAAAAAATAAGTAAGAATTGCAAAAAAAGGTTGCACTAAACAAGTTGCCATTGCAATAATATTTTCAGTTCGTTGACACGCACACAACAGGGGAAATTAATGGATATTATTTACTCGTGCGCCACCAGCGGAACCAAATATCCAGGGGCCGAATATATTGTAACACCGGACGTGACTGTCCTATTTCACTCCTTTCTGTCACAGTGACTGTCTCGGTGTCTCGACAAAAAAAGAAAATAGCAATCAGCGACCACGAAGAACAAAGAAGAACAAGAAGGATTTTTTTTAAAGGTTGTTTCTGAACAGACAGCAGATCTTTGTGATTCTCTTGGCTGTTAATTTTTGAAGCCGTAACCAGGAAGTGAAAGAAGGGTTAGATTGCTGGAGCTCAAATAAAGAAAATGGATTCACGATCTGTGGAAGAACTTTCTTGCGCTTTACACAGTGAGAAACTCGATTTCTTCTGTCTGGAGGACAAACAGCCCGCATGTTTGATGTGTAGAGATTCACAGAAACACGACAATCACACATTCAGACCCATCAGTGAAGTGGTTCCGTCATACAAGGTAGGACAAACGCCTCGATTCATATGTGAAGAACAATAGTCAGATATCATCACACTCATGCACTCGGTTTCTCTCTCTTGATTCTCTATCATTTTACTCAACATATATGAACATATGTCAGTGTATTCTATATTGTTTTTGTTTTGTTGACTTCTAGAAGGAGCTCAGTTCGGCACTGAAATCCTCAAGGATGAAGCTTAAACACAGCGAAGACATTAAAGAAAAATGTGTGGAAACTCTTCAGCACATCAAGGTGAGGAAAACCGAATCAAGGGTCAGATAATCAACTATTCCAACACAAAGATTATCACTGATGTACCACTACTAGTAAGAGTTTGAACACACCTATTCTTTCTTTATTTTGCCTAACCACATTTTAGAATAAAAGTAAAGTCATTGACTATGAAGTAATGCAGGGAATGATGTAGTGAGCAAAAAAACAAGTCAAATCTTATAGTTAATCTTTTAAGTCACCCCGTTTTGCCTTGATAACAGCACTGCTCACTCTGGACGGTCTCTCAAACATCTTCATGGTTTGTAAAGACATTCAAACCCTTTAGATCTAAAACAAAATCATGCGCAAAATAAATTCATTGTGGCCAGACATTTGGCTGGTGGTGTGGTGGACGTGATGTGTATTGATTCAGATTATTGAAGTGATTGTGATTTGATTTCAGTCTCAAGCTGAGCGCACGGAGCGGCAGATTAAACAGGAGTTTAAGAAGCTTCATCGTTTTCTCAGAGATGAAGAAGAAGCTACAATCACAGCACTGAGGGAGGAAGAGGAGCAGAAGAAGCAGATGATGAAGGACAAGCTGGAGGAGATAGACCGACACATCTCAGATCTTTCACACACAATCCAAGACATGGAGGAGATGATGAAAGACAATGATATCTGCTTTTTAAAGGTCTTATTTCAGATCATTGATTGATTTGATTGATTGATGATTGATTGAGTTTTTGATGATAAATTGTGTGTTTGCTCTGCAGAAGTTTCCAGTCCCAATGGAAAGGTGAGTGATCTGCTCCTGTCTCTGGTTCTGAACTGAAACACACACACCCTATTCACACCTTACAAATGCTTTTTTTTGCCACAGATTTTTCATGCTTTTTTGTCTGACGACAAACGTATCTTGTTAATTTATTCAATATTTAGTCATGTCATATTCATTAATTTTAGACAAGTGTACTTTAAATTGCCTCATTTTAGTCGACAAAAATAAAATTTTAGTAACCAAACGTAACATCTGTATAACCAAACATTTTCAAAAATGTATAAACATGTTTTAATCCTCTATCAATACATATATATTCACTGCAGTTTTAAGGAGAAAATACTCAGCAATGGTGTCGACTTTGCACATGGTTTGTCTTAAAGCGTATTAAAAACACCTCTTAGACATATAAACAACATTAAAAACTTGATTTTCGCCACAGGGGGACTTTAACAAAAACTATTATACACTTTACTATTCAGCCTGTAGGCGGCAATCTTGAATCTCATATTTCTCCTTCATAAGAACATCTTCAAGAAGCCTCACCGTGATTCATCGCCTTTAGCAGTTGACAATTCTGCGCCGATTCCCATTGCGTTCCAGTGACATGTAAAAACTACCATGCCCTGCTCCACAAATTCGTATCTCATTGAGCTTCTGGACGGCCACGACAGATGCGTCTCCCTCGCATTCTTGCTCTTCTTCTGTGCAGTGCTCCTCGACTACTCACCTCGTCTTCCCCTGTGGAGCCAGAGTTGAAAGAGTCAGTTTGCTCAAAGACCGCCCCCGCTTCAATGACATTGTAATGTCTGCAGAGCCCAAGATTAGCCAGTCAAGATGCCATGGAGATTGTGCATCTCACAGAGAGCAAGTCTGGGTTTTACAGCCACTATTTTCTGGTCCCCAAGAAAGATTGTGGACCGGAGACGACTGAATCACACTCTAGCAAAACGCTCATTTAAATGTTACCAACCGCAACAGCTGGGGCTTTGGCTGCTGTCATTAACGGGATGTGCAAGGCCTTAGCCATCAAACTCTGATTTATCTGCTTGCGCTGGCTCGAGTGAACCACTGGGTGAGATCCAGGGCCCCAATCTTTACAGGGGGCTCCGTAGGCAATGGTTCTCTCTGCTGCCCCTCATAAGGGCGCTGTAGAGAACTCAAGCGCGAACAAGCTCTTTGTGTCGGTTGCCAGGACTCTCTGGCCCTGCGTGGAATGAGCTGGCGATATGCCACAGACTGCTGTTTAGCAGCCAAAACCTATCCACCACAGTAGTGACCGCTTCCCCAAGGCCTTCTTGTGACGGGAGCATCTGAAAGGACGTTTTTTTTTTTATCTTTCTCTTTAATGTCAGTAAGAGTCAGCTAAAAATGGCGCTCCACTGCCACCATTCCCGCCATGGAACGCCCCATTGCTCGGGCAGTAGGCTTGGTAGCCCTAAGCGCCAAGTCAATGGCCCACCTGAGGTCCTTAACTCCCTCAGCAGTTAAGCCATCACCCTCATTCAGCTTCTTAAGCACATTCTCTTATGGTGCTTTTCCACTGCATGGTAAGGCTAACTTTTGGGGGATTTTCCCACTGTGTACAGTACCTAGTACTTTTTTTAGTACCACCTCCGTTGAGGTTCCAAGTGAGCCGTACTGATACTAAATGTGACGTGTAAACACTGCAGATCACTGATTGGTCAGAGAGAATCTTCATCACCACCGCGGTATAGTTTGTTTGCGCAACTTTTTTTAAACTACTTGTTTTAAACAACAGTCGTACTCCACTTGAAAAATGAAATGGCTGTATCAGGATCACTAGACGAGGTGGCGGCGCAAATATAATCAGTCTATTATCCCACCCACTTTGAAGCGGTGGCTAAACTGCAGTGGAAAAGTAAAGCAAGCCGAGCCGTGTCATGCCGAGTCGTATCACGCAGTGGAAAACCTTCTTTACTAGGTCTAGAGCACGGCCATCGTATGGAGGGCCGGTCCTGCCTGACCAGCAGCCATGCATGATTTTCCTACTAATGTGGAAGTGACCCTACATGGCTCATCACCACCCCAAGCACACAACTTGTGCTGCGCCTCAGCAACCGCAGAACTGGGACAGCGGGGGTTGAATGAATGCCCTTCTTTCCTCAAAGAAAGTGAGCTTCGAGCGCAACACTTTTAAATGCAAACCATCACAATGGCGACAGGGCATTTAGCGCCGCTTGAGCGTGCTGAAGACCCAGGCATTGCACACACCTGTCATGTTGTTTTCTGTGATGAATCTGCGACATGAATCAACGCATTCGGAAACTCATCGTGTCTTCAGAGGAGTGGTGACTGCCCTAATGCCGGGGACACATTTAACGACTAGATGAAAAATTATAAGACTGAACACACTTGCAGACTTTTTTACGACCTGAGCAGATTTTAAACACAGACTGGACGCAACTGTCTCTGACTCAGCGCGTTTTGGCATGATCAGTCGTAAGTATCAAATTAAATTCCTAATCGGCCTGACAGTCAAGTGTGTCCCCGCCTTAAAATAGACAGCTGAGAACACAAGAAATGTTTTCTTACAGGCAACAGATACTACGCTTCCTGAAGGAATAAAAATCTGAAGTGAGATGACTCGAGTACACGGAGGCGTACGTGACCCCTTTATTAGAGGCAGTGTAAGCACCACTGGCCAATTAATTAGTGTAATGGTATAGGGCCTTCAGACAATTGTCACACCTTGGGTGTTCCCACAGTGTCAGCGACGCAGCGTTGAAAGGGAACTTTCTCTATGAAAGGGAACTTTAGGCCCCCTCTAGTGGCAGTAGTCATAAAATGCAGATTAATGTAATTGTTTCCCACAAGAGGTCAGAAGAGACACTCGATGACTGACTTGAATGCATGATGTATTATTGGTTTTAACTAGAATTGGACTGGAATTAGTTTAATTTTTGTGAAACTATAACAAATAATTATTGAAATTTAGATTTAAAGAAAATAAAAATCACCAAAAAATTTTTTAATAAAAACTGCATCAATTTAAAGAAAATATTTTATTATAATATACTGGCACAAGATTTTTGGACCAAGCACCCACAACCTAAATATTTGCTGTGAGTATTTCACAAAGCATTGTGGTGCTAAAACCTGCTCTTAAATCTGTGAAACTGTGAAGGAGTAATCAAGAGGACTCCCAAGTCCCTTAGACAAAATCACAAACAATCCTAATGGCTGTTGCAGGCAATCTGCCTCAGCAATCCTCCCAAACACACTGTGCACCATTGAGGCAATCGCAATAGTGCCTTGGGTGCTAAACCTTTTCTTCATAAATGCAATACATATTTTGATTTGTAGATTTTAATTTAATAAATAAAATGTCCGATTACCCTTGGCAGTTGATTTCTCGAGTTCACACTTGAACTTCGAAATGATCGAATAGAGTAAAAAATATATAATATACGTATTTCGCGTGCTGTCCGTGGGGATCGAGGGCTCTGAGCTTGGAAAGCCCAAACCCAGAGTTCTGCCCCGTATCCCCAGCCGAGAGTGAGGAACGGGGTGGCGGAGGGATGTAGAAAACTGTCGAGGTAACTAGGTGCGTCGGCTCTCTGCTGTGTATATATTGCTGATTAGATAGACCGCTTGAAAGTGCTCCACCCGAACTTTGTTTTTAAAACATCATTTGTCGCTTGAATTCTGGAATCTCTCAAAGATGCTGACAATTAGCTGAACATATACTTGTTTACTTAGTGACACTTAGTCTACATTTTAAAACCTTTATTTATGGCAACGTATACCTCGTCTACAATATTTATGTCACTGACAGACTCCTCCCCCATCAGCCAATCACTGTGCGTATATTTAGTAAGTGTGCTGACATCATCCATAGTAATGAGGTCGACCCCGCCCTTATTCTTAGCTTAAGTTATTTATATTCCTTAGTAAAAGTTGATCTCAGAAGCTTTGTGTATACTTTTACTGCCATTTAGGAGAACTCTTTTTGGGAAGATAAAATGTTTTGTGAATTCAGCCCCTGATTCCTGAATGTTCTTCCAGAGACCAGAGTTCAGAGCCGGATCCACAGATGGCTTCTGGATCTTTGATTCATGTCCCACATTACTTGGGAAACCTGCCATTCAGAGTGTGGAAGAAGATGCAGGACATCGTCCAAAACAGTGAGTCTGTAGAAGATCTGTGCTGTTACACACACACTGGAAAACACACATGGGGGAGATTTATAGATTTGAAGATCTCTGATGTGTTTTATCATTAGAGTTCATAATGCATAATAATCTGTACGGTTCACTCTTGATCATTATATGAACATCAGAATAAAAGCACCTTTTTGATTGTGTCTCATCAGCTCCTGTGATTCTGGATCCAAACACGGCTCATCCATGTCTCATCCTGTCTGATGATCTGACTAGAGTGAAACAGGGTGGGAACAAACAACTGCTTCCTGATAATCCAGAGAGATTTGACCTCTTTCCTTGTGTTCTGGGTTCAGAGGGTTTTAACTCAGGAACACACTGCTGGGATGTGGAGGTTAAAAAGAGTTCACGTTGGAGACTTGGAATAACTACAGCTTCAAACCAGAGGAAGGGAGGTGATTTCTTTAACACTGATGTCTGGAGTGTGCAGTATGGACTGGTTGAAGAGTCTGGTTTTCTTGTTAAACAGAAGCTTGATCGTGTGAGAGTTGATCTGGACTATGACAGAGGAATGGTGTCATTTTCTGATCCTGTATCTAACACATATCTACACTCAATCACAACCACCTTCAATGACACAGTCTATCCGTTCTTTTATAGTTTTTTCCCTCTGAGGATCTTATCGTCAGATAGTCAGTAAACGTCTCCTCTGGCTGTAGGTTTGGATCGACCTGCTTTTATCTTCTACAATCATCATGTTTCCAGTATTTAATCCATATAACATGAGTAAGAGTGCTGTTGATCTTAATATCAGTACGGCTGTGATTGGGCCGCAGGTGATCACATGACTGATATCCTCCACTACAGCAACCCTGACAATGTCATATTGCTTTTATACAACAGATCAATAAACAAGAAGTTAATATCAAGTAACTTTTTCTGACAGAATATGACCAGATATTTTGTTCTTAATAAAGCAGGATAAAACAAAACATGAGTCCTGCCTACAACAACTGAGATGAATGAATTAAATACAGCAAAACCAATTCGCATTATGCCTATAGATCAGGGGCGTGCAGTCCTTATAAGCTGCGAATGATCTGCATACCAAAGCCATTGTTGGATTTACCAATTAATATTACCACTATAAATGTATAACTTCCCTTGTTTGAGGTGTACCATAAAGCTTACACGATAACATTTTTGTAATGCGTATGTAATTGTTGGGTAAGCGGATCCACAGCAGTTTTGCCATCTAGGCTCTGTTGATATGCATCGTCATCATTGTCCCGCGTTCTCATTGGTTTTCTGGCATATGCGCAGGGAAAGCTGTCCGTGAATTGCTTTCCCAAGTGAAAAAATGTGCTGCTGCTGCCAGATCTCAGTGAATAAAAATCACATTATATTTGCTACAAAACTAACTAGACTAAATCAAATAAAAAAAACAGTCATAACTGAAACTATTTTCATAGCATTTCATTTTCTCCATAGGGAAATTAATTTGACGAAAACGTATGAACCGTTAAAGGCAGACCTCTACCGTAACTATCCGAGGTTGTTAATCGACAGTCTGTTCGTTTGAGTCGTCAAATTGCGTTATTTCAATTTTTTTTAACGAATACCTATTTTTATTTATTATTCTCATATTATTTATAATAAGCTACTTGTATTTACTATATTATACTTATTATTATTATTATTAAATTCTCAATTTAAAAAAAAAAATGTGTCCGGCATACATTTAAATTGACAACTAGCATTGTGTTTCTTATTTGCTCAGACAGTGTCCTAAGCCAATGCCATTTAATGGTTTCTGCGACACTAGTGGCACCTAGCGGAAATACTAAAATATAGCATATTTTGCTAATGCTCCTTTTTATGCGTCACGCCTCCCCAACTCAAACATCTCAATCGCAGCTCTTGTGAAGGCATGTCTCAGGTAAATGTAGGCTATTTTGATAAAAGGTCCAACATATTAGGAATACTTTTAGCTGTGTTGCTATGTGTCATGAGAGTTAGCAATTGAGTAGCTAACACTGTCTAGATCGAACGAGAGCGTCTCGCTTATTCTAAACCAAGCACATTTTTTGGACTTTTTTTTTTTTTTTTTTCACAAAAGCTCTTCAATTCCACCAACATAATAACACTACATATTCCTTGGCAACAATTGACTGGCGTTTAGCTTGATAAACGTTGTTGCATATCGCTGGCAAAATTAATTTTGAGATTGTGTGCAAATGCGCAGGTGTGCAAAGGAATTATGTATGACATAAACATTCGGTACTGTATGTAATTTAAATAACCACAACTAACACAAAAATATAAATAATGAAATGTCTGCCTGCTGAAGACTTGCCATTGGTTGTTGTATTTGAATAATTAATGAGGCAGGTCTATGCTAGAGGTGCTGTTTTGGGGATGTTTTTAATAGTCATTTATAAATATATTTGTTTTAAGTTCCGGTTTGTGTAAAGAATGCAGTAATGCGTTAAATATGAATTTTCTGTTAAAAGATAATGTGTTATTTAAATATACCGTTGTAGAGATTAGTGTTCCTGTGAGGTAAACGCTGATGAATTTCATTTTTATTGGATGTTTCACTTAAACTCCTAAAGGATCGATGTAATTAACTAAAATCAAAACAGATTCAGGATTAATGCAATTTTGTAGTCATTATTGCACATTTGATTTTTGTTTCTGACACTGAGCTTTAAAATCGCCTTATTAAAACAATACACTTTTAGTGTGATTGTCCAATTTAGACATTTGGTGAGTACATTAAAAAAACTGAGTAGCAATCAACATTGTTTCCTTGCTGTTGCTTTGCCTATTTTTAAAGGGGAAAACGTCACGAGAAACAGTCATTGTCGAATTTAATTCTGATATAATATAAGAAGGTAGGTTTATTCTTTTAATGAATTCATCTCATTATAATGATCGGGTGATGGTGCTAAACACCATGATCATTGTCTTAAAAAGCTGCTTGAACAGGACAGGAGAGTTAAAGATACTACAAATAAATACAATACATACAAAAATAGATGCAAAACTGTACACTGATGTGTTTATTCTTGATACGAGTTTTTAATGGTTCATAATAATTTTGATTATGTACTCAAATTAGGTTAATCATGGAAAACCATATTTTTATTGCATTAATATGACATCAATTAAACTACAAAGATGGCACGGAGGAATGTACAGTATTATTCCAAACTACAGTTACTATGACTTATTTATTTCTAAAGTAAGCTACAATTAGGATAAAAAGTGAGTGATTTTAGACACCGCAAGAGTCGTTTCCTGAGTTGGAGTCCACTAGAATACTTTAATAGCTGTTTCCATCTATAATTGCGAATTCAACTTTGCGCAAAATTGAAATATCGCATAAAACATTTGTAAATAAAGCACCATTTCCATCCAGTGCGTCGAACAGAACAAAATCGTCACTTTCTGATAAACTGGCGCTAAATATCACCAAGAAAAGTAGGAGAAGCCACTGTATATAATAATTTTCGTAAATAATAAATTACTTGTGCCTAAACGCGGTCGTTGTTATCTTGCTTTTGGAGGCGGATGCCTGCTGTTTGGGAATGCAGTCATGTAAAGGCCCTGATATTCTTCAAGCGAAATCATAGAACGAACTGTGACGTAATTTCGAACAAAATCAGGCCAAAACGAACTTCGTTTGACGTTCGTTTTGGGATTTCGAAACACTTTCAGGAAAAGTTTGCTACGGCTGGTGAACACCTTTGTACTACCATTGGTTTGTGGCGATGATGTAATAGGTGGGTGTGGCTCTGAGGCTCCGCCTTCTTTGATGTAGAAATCTTCTCCAGTTAATTTCTCTTGTTCAGTCCGTCGAGGTCAGACGTCTGCGAGTGAAAACATGAACACACTGGAGAGATGCTTTATAGTAGAAAATGAAGTTGTAATTCTGATGAAACACTGACACTGTTTTTCATGTTTAATACTGTAAATCTGCTTGATTTTAAGCAATCTATTGTACAAAGTGCTGTATAAATAAACGTGACGTGACTTTACTAGTGTCGAATTGCAGAGCTCGTGCAAACATAACCACTTTGAATGACAACAGACTTTGCTCAGGCATTTCTTCATTGCTAAAAGCTCAATCTTTTAGTGCATATCTGTGTGAGAAGGTAATGGAAGCTCCGCCCTCTGTGCCGGGAGCAGTAGCTCATTTGCATTTAAAGGGACAAACACAAAAGTGTGTTTTTGCTTACCCTCAAAAAGAGAACATTTTAATATCTGTTGGGTATTTTGAGCTAAAACTTCACATACACTCTCTGGGGACATCAAAGACTTATTTTACATCTTGTGAAAAGGCCACCCCTTTAAGTAATGGTAATTTGGTGGGAGTATTTTACATTTAATGAATATCTATCTGTTCTAAATTGTCAGACCTCATTATTAATCTTTTTTCACATACACATTAAATGACCAATAATGTCTCAAGAAAACCAGCAGCCCATTTTCTAAGTTCTAAGTTGGGCCAGCAGCCATATCACCCTGTAGCTCAAGACTGGTTGTCCACTGAAGCTAAGCAGGGCTGAGCCTGGTTAGTACCTGGATGGGAGACCTCCTGAGAAAACCAGGTTGCTGCTGGAAGAGGTGTTAGTGAGGCCAGTAGGGGGTGCTCACCCTGTGGTCTGTGCGGGTCCTAACGCCCCAGTGTAGTGACGGGGACACTGTACTGTCAAAGAGCACCGTCCTTTCGGATGAGACGTTAAACCGAGGTCCTGACTCTCTGTGGTCATTAAAAATCCCAGGATGTCCTTCGAAAAAGAGTAGGGGTGTAACCCCGGCATCCTGGCCAAAATTTGCCCTTGGCCTCCTAATCATCACCATACATACTGATTGGCTTCATCACTGTCTCCTCTCCACCAGTAAGCTGGTGTGTGGTGGGTGTTCTTCCGCAATATGGCTGCCGTCGCATCATCCAGGTGGATGCTGCACATTGGTGGTGGTTGAGGAGATTCCCCCCCTTCCATGTAAAGCGCTTTGAGGTCCCAGAAAAAGCGCTATATAAATGTAATGAATTAAGTATTAATATTTTCTATCAAAACTATTTTACGATTGATGTTTAGTAAAATTTAAAAAAAAATAGTATAATGCATTATAGAAAACAGTTACTACTTTGCTAACTATAACAACCCCACATTTCCCCACTCACTCTTCATGCTGCTCCAGAATCAGTTGCGTCTTTTAGATGAATGAATAGAATGTGATGTGATTTCAGTCTCAAGCTGAGCGCACAGAGCGTCAGATTAAACAGCAGTTTGAGAAGCTTCATCAGTTTCTCAGAGATGAAGAAGAAGCTACAATCACTGCACTGAGGGAGGAAGAGGAGCAGAAGAAGCAGATGATGAAGGAGAACCTGAAGGAGATGAACACACACATCTCAGCTCTTTCACACACAATCAAAGACATGGAGGAGATGATGAAAGCCAATGACGTCTGCTTTCTGAAGGTCTGATTTCACATCATTGACTTTCCACTGCAGTTCTGACTCCTGAATGTTCCTCCAGAGTCCAGATCTCACAGCCGGACCCACAGATGGCTTCTGGAGCATTTATTGATGTGTCACGATACTTAGGCAACCTGCCGTTCAGAGTCTGGAAGAAGATGCAGGACATCGTCCAAAGCAGTGAGTCTGGAGAAGATCTGTGCTGTTACACACACACTGGAAATCATGCACGGGGGAAGATTGACAGATTTAAAGATCTCTAATCTGTTCGGTTCAACCTTGATCATTATTTGAACATCAGAATAAAAGCATGTATTGATTGTGTCTCATCAGCTCCTGTGATTCTGGATCCAAACTCGGCTCATCCACGTCTCATCCTGTCTGATGATCTGACCAGTGTGAGATGGAGGGAGATCTTTCAACCACTTCTTGATAATCCAGAGAGATTCGACTGTCTTTACCTTGTTCTGGGTTCAGAGGGTTTTAACTCAGGAACACACTGCTGGGATGTGAAGGTTAATGAGAGTCGATGCTGGAGTCTTGGAGTAACTACAGCATCAAACCAGAGGAAGGGAGGTGATTTCTATGACACTGATGTCTGAAGTGTGCAGTATGATCAGTATGGACTGTATGAACGGCCTGGTTTTCATGTTGAACAGTATCTTGAGAGGGTTAGAGTTGATCTGGACTATGACAGAGGAACGGTGTCATTCTCTGATCCTGTAACCAACACACATCTACACACATTCACAACCACCTTCACTGACACAGTCTATCCGTTCTTTGATAGTTTTTCCCCTCTGAGGATCTTACCGTTCAATAGTGAGTAAACGCTGTAGGTCTGGATCGACATGCTTTTATCGTTTACAGCAGTGGTTCCCAACCTGTTTTCCAGGAGAACTCTATTTTAACATTCAAAATCTTTAACAAGGGCAGATTTTTCTTTGCAACAGCAGGCTCTACTTTTATTTTAAATTGATGAAAATACAACAGGAGCAAACTAAAATCTATGAATGTAATGTAAATAAAGATAATTAATGTACTATTGTATGTATTTTTACCCCAAACTCTTGTTAAAAAAAAAAACTATAAACATTAATTTAAGAAGAACAATAATATAACCAAATCAATACTATTTCCACATTTTAAATTATGCATATTTGTTCATGCCACTCTTTGTATTCTTGGAAGAAAACTTTGAAATGCGATATCTTTTCACTGTCACTGGCCTCACTGTTTTAATTAATCCAGTTATCCAGCCGCTAAACACTTCCATAATGAATTCCACGATTTATGAAGTTTAATCATGAAAAGTGTGAAACTACAAAAAGAGAAAATACACAAACACGAATTTCACAAAATACATAAATCATCAAAATGAGCACGCTCAAACACACAAGGCAAATAACCAACAACAATACAGTTGTATATATCAACAGTATAGATTAATACTTTGTGAACTTGAGTAGAAAGAAGTAACAAACATGCTGAATTAAATGCTACATTACTTAACACAGCAATAAAGCACTCATACTGCATCTGCTGTTAACAAGCAGAATCACTGAAGGAAAGAGAAACACAAGAACTACAACTGACTAGTCACAGCCTTAGATTAAATCAACTCTGAAGATCTCAGCAGAGGAGGATTAAACAACTCCACAAACAGCATTACCAGCTTCACTTATTACTAACCAGACTCACTTTATTTCTGTCAGACGTCTACAGAAGTTCTTATTGATAATTAACAGAGGTTTAGATGTTGATGTTTTAGTCACCATTTAAAAACCACCATTATGGTGAACAGTGTTGTCTTTAGTTGGGCAATTTGATTCTTAATATTTTATGCGATTCCATGGTCCTTGTAACAGTGTTTACCAGAACACAAAGGTTGCAAAGAAAGCCAGAAACGAAGATGGTCAGGTTATAGGCCTATAGTTTTCAACATCATAAAGTACAAAAATTCACAAATTTTATAATTTATTAATAATGGTTATTTGGTATCAATAGATTATTTTCAATAACATTAATTTCTTTATACAGATTAGTCATCAAGCTGAATTTTTATTTTTTAATTATTGGGTAAATAATCTTTGGACAAACACACAGACATCAAGAATCCCCATATGAATCTCAGCAATGGCGACATGCTTTATGCCACAAAGCATTCTGGGAGGCACCATAGTATAAAACTCATGGCTCCCAGCATGCATTGCAGCATGAATGTCACCATTGTTGAGATTCATACACTGATTATTGATGTATGTTGTTTCTAAAAAAAATAATACTATTGGTTTTCCAAAAATTCTGCAATATTCAGGATGTCTGTTCTGTGTAAAAAAAGTGATAGTTATTCATAACACAACTTTTGTCAGGGATAAGAGTACGATTAATGAATTATTCAATTTATAATAATGAAAGCTATTATAATAATGAAAACTAAAACACCTGAATGTCTCGAATTTCTGGCTTCCTTTGTAACATATTATGTGCTTTGGCAAACATTGTAACAAAGACCAAAATTGCACTTTAACTTATAAGAATCAAACTGCCCAACTAAAGGAAATACTGATCACCATAATGGTGACCAAAAATTTCAAAACATCGACATCTAAACCTTTGTCCAAAGACATATAAAAGAAATAAAGTGAGTCTGGTTAGTAATAAGTGAAGCTGGTAATGCTGTTTGTGGAGTTGTTTAATCCTCCTCTGCTGAGATCTTCAGAGTTGATTTAATCTAAGGCTGTGACTAGTCAGTTGTAGTTCTTGTGTTTCTCTTTCCTTCAGTGATTCTGCTTGTTAACAGCAGGTGTTCATCACTAATGCTCAATCAACACTTAATTAATCACTTAATTATCTAATTAATTTTAACACTGCTTCAGTGTTATTTTAACACTCTGTAGAGTGGGACCATATTTGCTCCGAGCGGTGTTGATTTAACACTGGGGATTTTGCAGTGTATTAGGTAGTGTTTTTGCAATGATAGCCATAGGCCACTTATTTCTCTTGGCTTGGCTATCTTTCATCAACACGATGTCTCCTTCCTTGAGACAAGGCTTCTTGTCTTGCCACTTCTGCCTACTCTGTAAAGAACATGACAGCCAACGTATGTTTTGGAACTATTTGGGCTTACATGAACCACGTGTCAGCCATAGTGGCAACATCAGAGAGTGTCACAACTCTTTCTCTCTATGGCTCTGAGTAAGCCTAATCTATCTACTTTGGCAGCGCACACGCGTAAGGTTTTCTATGCACGGGTATGATTTAACGTTCAATTTTCTAGCGGACGGACGCCAGAGATAAGGTAAGCAAGCATTATCACTAATCAATCCTGGTTTCATTCATCGATTTAGGCCATGTAACGTTAAATGTCACTTAAAATGTGTAGCCTACTGTTTTGTATATTTAAACTAAATTTCGTAATTAAATGCCCTGTTTAGTTAATTTGTTCTCCAGTGATGCGACCTGAGGTAAAATCTATTTTTTTTCTCTTTCTTTTGCCCACCTTTGAAACTTCAAACTACACAGTAATCTCTTTCATATCGTCTAAACTTTAACTGTTGTAGAGAGTTTGTTCATTTTAGACTGCCATTTGGGCTTGACACTCACACGAGCCTGTTGCTGTGGTAATGAAAATGAATAAATCATAAAATAGTTTTCGTTCACTTCTATTGCGTAGGCCATGAACGACTCTTTTCGATGAATCATTTGAGTCAATGATTCAGTTGTTCATAGATGCTGGTGCCATCACCTACTGGTTCAATTTTGTAATTCGTTGCTAGCAATATTTGACTTGGTATCAGTGCATAGATTGAGTAAAAATGCACGTGATCATCTCTAAACTCTTATTGCGTTTTAAAATTATTTGTAGATGTGTGTGTGAACTGGGATTCGGTTGTGGTGTTTTATCTTTAAGATGATCTAAAACAAATTATTCAGACTTTGCTGAACCAATGGTAAGGGCTTACTGGTTAATTCAAACTGTTATCGTTTCTGCTGTCCTCCACGTGTTCTGATGGAGTGCCACTCGTGTGTTCAGTGGTTGAACTGGTTTATACTGCTCTCTGTGTGGTAAACACAGTAACAGTCAGCGGCAGCAGCAGATCTCCTCAGAGAAACGCAATCAAAGAGTGTTGAGCTTGAGCGGAGAGGGAAAAGACAGGAGTCTGGCCTGATCCTATGGCTTCCCTGGATGTTGTTTCTCCATCAGTCCCAGTTACATCATCACCAGTGTCAGTATGACAACACTCAGACTCCAGCAGCGTCAGTCCTTTCAAACATCCTTTAATGTCGTACCGAGACCATATGGTCCTCTGAATCAGTTAAACTGAGTAAACCGAACCTCTTCATTTATAGTTTAGTTTACTCAAACATCCCTTATATGTGAGATTAATAAGTGATTTCACAACATAAAATTAGTCTGTGCACACTATAAAGTATACAGGTGAACATACTTAAAGGAATAGTTCACCCAAAAATAAACAAAAATCCTGTCATCATTTACTTGCCCTCAAGTAGTTTCAAACCTATGAGTTTTTTTTCTTCTGTTAAACACAAAGGAATATATTTTGAAGAATGTCCTTTACCAATCAGTTGATGGACCCCATTGACTTCCATTAGTATTTTTTTTCCTACTATGGAAGTCAATAGGGTCTGGTTACGACATTCTTCAAAATATATTCTTTTGTGGTAAGCAGAGGAAAGAAATTCAACTTAAAGGTGAAATAAATGTAAATAAAAATAAAATACCAGGCCCAATCACCTCAATAGATTCTTTAAAAAAAAACATGGAGGGACCATATCTCCGTCGGAGCCAGTGGGTTTTCATTTATTTTCATTTATTTCATTTATTCACCTCTTGTAACCACTGAAATGTAGCCAATTCAAATGGATTAAACACTGCAATATGCCGAGCAGGACTTGAGAGTTTGTAAGTCATTGGTGAGATATCCGCTATGCCTCAATCTTAGAAATAATATAATCAAGAAAGTTCTCACATAAAGTCGGAAACAAAATTAAATTTATTTTAGCTGAAGGGTTTACTACAGTAATAATAATATCAAAAAGTGTTTTGGATTATTAGAAATTTTCTGTGAAATATTTAGATTTAATACATATTAAATACATTTAATACATTTAATACATAAAAGGAGGAGCGACGTCGCTGCAGATCGAGACCGGTGCCTCTCACAGGTATAACCCCCAATTTCCACCAACTGCGGAACGGCTGCGGATCCGCTCCGGAACGGCGGCGGAGTCAATCCATTAAAGTCAATGCGTGTATTTTCACTGACTGCAGAACGGCTGCGTTCTGACTCCGTCCCAGCTCCGGCGACCGCAGCCCTCCGGAGCAGATACGCAGATTTTCTATTTTTGCCGCATGCCGGAGAGCGCCGCAGGAAATCGAGCACAGAAACACAATAAAACATCCGGTAATTTTCAAAATAAAAATATACTTTTTCCTTTTCCAACAAGAACAATAGTTAACTTTATTTACACAGCCTACTACTTTCCCAATACATTCAAAAAGGAACCCAAAATAAACATTTAGTATTTTATAAGTTGATTATATAATTATAAATATTGTACTAGAATCACAATAATCTCCACAAAAAAGGGAGATCAGTAGGTCAGCACTGAGTTGTTTCCCCTCTACTCCTCTGGATGGAAACAAACTGTTGCTGGTTTTGTGGATCTTTTTATAGAAATTACATCCTGTTATATCGTGCGATCAAACATAAATTCGCGAGATATCGTGTGTCCTCGTGACTTCAGCTGTCAGTCATGGCCGCAGCCGTTCCGCAACAAATCCGGATCTGGCAGATTTAAGTTCAGCTTTTGACTTCGTAGACCACAAGATTCTCCTATCTCGGTTAGAATGTTCGATCGGTATCTCAGGTATAGTACTTAAATGGTTTCAATCTTTCCTTTCAAACAGAAGTTTTTCTCTTAGATTAGGTAGTCATCTATCTTCTGCGACTCACCTCAGCTGTGGTGTACCCCAGGGTTCAATTCTGGCACCCCTACTTTTCTCTCTGGGGTCAATTATGAGTAGACTTGGTGTGTCATTCCACTGTTATGCGGATGATACCCAACTCTATATACCAATAAAACATAGTGATAACACCGCATGAAAGAGATTACAAGACTGTCTCCATGAACTCAAGATCTGGCTCACTAACAACTTTATGCTGCTAAACGAAGAGAAAACCCAAATCATCCAATTTGGTCCCAGTGAGCTCTCTGACAGATATTGCATTGACCTTGGTACCCTCACACCACACCTCACTTCTGAAGTCAAAAACGTAGGATTTTATCTAGACGGCAGTCTTAAGCTGAACAAACAAATTAATGCCACAGGCAGAGCTGGTTTTTATCATTTACGCCGGTTGGCCAAAGTCAAGCCATTTATAAATAGCAATAGCTTTGAAACGATTATTCACGCTTTTATTTCAACATGCCTTGACTATTGCAACTCATTATATGTTGGGATACCTCTCGCTTCTATTTCACGTCTTCAGATGGTTCAAAACGCGGCTGCCCGTTTGCTCACTGGCAGCACGAAAACGAGATCACATCACTCCAATTCTTCGTTCTCTGCACTGGCTACCAGTCCGATTCAGAATCGATTTTAAAATTGACACGCAGCAGAGCCGATCCGCAGCCGTTCTGCAGTTGGTGGAAATCCGGGGTAACGGGGTTCAGATGTAATGGGAAGGAGGCGGTAACCGACGAACATTTAAACATTTTAATAATTAAATAAAACCAATACAAAAACAAAAGTATAAGCCATCAGCCCCTCATGGACGACTGCTGGCCAAACAAAACAGAAACAAAACACAACATAAAATCAGGCCTGTTCCTCTCTCGATCTTCATCGTCGTTGCTCCTCGTTTTATGCTTCCGCTCCTCCGTGAGAGATACGAGAGCGGTGCGTCTCACAGGTGACGTTCATTATCACTCACCAAACCGGCCTTGCGCCGTTCTCTCACGTCCCTCGGCCTCGTCCTGCTCGCCACAATCCTTTTTCCATTTTCTTTACACCTGCCTGCAAGCTTGTCTACAGCGCCGTATCTCATCATCATTCAACCAGGGATCAGAGCTATTTTTACGATATTTACTTTTTAAAGGAGCCACTGCACACAACACATCTTGACAGGTTAAGTGTCGCAGTTGAAGGTGTTCATCCACTCCCATGTCCTGAAGAACACTGTCTGACACATTTTAAACCTCCCTGAACATTGTAACAAAATCTGTACAGGTTTTAGATGAAATTTACGAAAATACTGAATAGATTTTACGGGGTTGTTAAAATGGCAGAAAACAGGAATAGTAAGCAAAATTACTCTGCTTGCCTAATTTCTCTGGCACATCTTTTAAAAAAAATTCTCAAATTGACTCAGAGTTGCCTTCTAGGGAGGTATCACGTATGAAAGCCACCACTTGCATGCTTGATCCCCTCCCAACAAGCTTATTTAAACCTTGTTTTAACTCTTTGTGTCCAGGTGTTCTCAGCATTATTAACAAATCTCGGCGCTCTGGTGTTGTACCAGCTGCATTAAAAATTGCTTTTCTAACACCGGTTCCAAAAAAGCATAATGTTGATTTGGACAATTTAAATAATTATCGCCCCATTTAAAACCTCCCCTTTCTGGCAAAAACACTAACCATCTAACCAAGTAGAATGATTTCACTGAGTAAAAATATAAATTGACTGAATATTTGAACTGATGTCACGGGAGCTCGGGAGTCAAAAGACATGTCTACTCTACGACGCCATCTTTCTTCCATCCCCCACCAAGATTTTTAAACTACTTCTAGAAAATGAAGAACAAAAATGTTATATTATATATTATTGTTATATTACAATGCTATTATATTTTGTGCAGGGAATTAGCTTATTTTGTTGTGGAAAATCACTGCTAAATACGTAAAGTTGTGGTCAGAATTATTGGCACCCCTGTAAATATGATCAAAAATGGCTGTAAAAAATATATCTGCATTGTTTATCCTTTTGATCTTCCATTCAAAAATTCGCAAAAATCTAACATTTCATTAAAGTAAAATAATTGAAAGTGGGAGGGGGGAAATCACATTATAAAAAAAAAAAATTCTCCAAAACATGTTGGCCACAATTATTGGCTCCCCTAGAATTTTCTACGATTAAAATATCTCTGAAGTATATTTCCATTAATATTTATCTTTTTTTAGCACACCAGGGTGACTAGGAACATGAAGTTGTCTAGCTATGACTTCTTGTTTCACAGGAGTTTAAATATGAGGAAACACAAAGGCCAAATTCCCTTACCATCCATCAAAATGAGTAAAACCAAAGAATAAAGTTCTGATCATGTGCATACAAAGATTGTTGAGCATCAGAAAATAGAAAGTGTTGTCAAAGCATTGAAAATTCCCATTTTGACCATCAGCACAATAATTAAGAAGTTCCAATCAACAGAAAATGTTACAAATCTGCCTGGAAGTGGACGTGTGACTATATTGTCTTAATGCACAGTGAGGAGGAGAGTTTGAGTGGCCAAAGACTCTCTAAGGATCACAGATGGAGAATTGCAGAAATTTGTTGAGTCTTGGGCTCAGAAGCCAAAAAAAAAAAAAAAAAAAAATCAAACAACCCCTGCATCCCCACATGTTGTTTGGGAGAGTTTTAAGAAAAATCCAAAAACAAACTAATTGCAAACTCCAGCAAATTCAGTTGTCAGTTGACTGGAACTTCAAATGGCACAGGGTTTTGTGTTCAGATAAACAAAAAAAAAAAAGCTTTTTTTTGCAGCAAACACGCTAGATGGGTTTGGTGCACACAAAGATAAAAAGTACCCCATGTCAACAATTGAATATACCATTGGATCTTTATCTTTAAATATTTTTCTGCTGGAGGTCCTGGACATCTTATTCAGATACATGGCATTGTGGATTTTATCAAATACAAACAGATAAAAAATCAAAACCTAACGGCTTCTGTTAGAAATATTATGATGGGCCGTGGTTGGAACTTCCACCAGGACAACAATCCCAAAACAAACAAAAAATCAACACAAAAATGTGTCAATGAGCACAAAATGAAGCTTCTGCCATGACTGTCCCAGTTCCCTGACCTGAACCCTAGAAAATTAGTGGGCTGAACTAATGAGAAGAAGTGCCAACATGGATCTGTGAATCTGCAGGATCTGGAGAGATTCTGTATGGAGGAATGGTCTCTGATCTCGTCAGGTGTTCTCCAAACTCAACAGGCATTATAGGAGAAGACTAAGAGCTGTTATCTTGGCAAAAGGAGATTGCAAAAAGTATTTAATAAAAGGGTGCCAATATTTGTGGCCAACGTGTTTTGGAGAAAAACATTTATTTCATAATATGACTTCCCCCGCACTTTCAATTATTTTACTTCAATGAAAGGTTAGATTTTTTCCAAAACAATTGATGAAAGATCAAAAGGATAAACAATGCAGATTTATTTTTTACAGCCATTTTTGATCATATTTACCAGGGGTGCCATTAATTCTGATCACAACTGTATAAATATTGTGATATTCCTCCACGTTTTACACTGACATGCCCTCAACTTCTTGTCCAAAATCAGGGCTTAAAGAGAGTCCCAAGCTTACCACTTGTGTTTATGACTTTATGGTGGAGTTTCTGTGCGTTCAACTAATTAATACAATCTTTTTGCCTTGACTTGAACACAGTAAAAATCAAAGGTGACCAAAATGGTTTGGTTACAAACATATACAGTTGTGGTCAGAATTAATGGCACCCCTGGTAAATATGATCAAAAATGCCTGTAAAAAATAAATGTGCATCGTTTATCCTTTTGATCTTTCAAAAAATTCGTAAAAATGTAACCTTTCATTGAAGTAATAGAATTGAAAGTGGGGGGTAAATCACATTATGAAATAAATGCTTTTCTCCAAAACACGCTGGCCATAATTATTGTCTCCCTGATATTAAATACTTTTCGCAACCTCCTTTTGCCAAGATTACAGCTCTGAGTTTTCTCCTATAATGCCTGTTGAGTTTGGAGAACACCTGACGAGATCAGAGACCATTTCTCCATACAGAATCTCTCGAGTTCCTTCAGATTCACAAGATCATGTGGGTGCTTCTTCTCTTCAGTTCACCACACTCATGTTCTGGTCAGGGAACTGGGATGGTCATGGCAGAAGCTTCATTTTGTGTTCGGTTACCCATTTTTGTATTCATTTTGATGTTTGTTTTGGACCGTTGTTCTGATGGAAGATTCAACCTCGGCCCACTATAAGATTTCTAGCAGAGGCAGTCAGGTTTTGATTTGTTATATCTGTTGGTATTTCCTAGAATCCATAATACCATGTATGTGAACAAGATGTCTAGGACCTCCAGCAAAAAAATAGCCCACAACATAAGATCCAGCAATATCCAGCAACATCCAGCAACAAAACTTTTTATCCCTGTTTGCACCAAACACATCTGGTGTGTTTGCTGCCAAAAAGCCCCCTTGTGTTTCATCTGACCATAGAATCCAGTCATGTCTGACGACTGAATGTGCTGGAGTTTGTTTTTGGAGGAGCGAGGAGGATTATTTCTTGAAACCCTCCCAAACAACATGTGGTGATGTAGGTTTTTTTTTTTTTTTTGCCCCCAAGCTACATAAATCTGCCCCCCAAGACTCAAGTAATCTCTACAATTCTCCATCTGTGATCCTTGGAGAGTCTTTGGCCACTCAAACGTTCCTCCTTACCTTGTATTAAGACAATATAGACACATATCCTCTTCCTGATTCGTAACTTCTTTAGTTGATTGCAAATTCTTAATTATTGCGCTGATGGTCAAAATGGGGATTTTTAATTCTTTAGCTATTTTCTTACAGCCACTTTCTTGTTGCTCAACAACCCCGTAAGCAAAATTATGTCCAAAAGACGTCTTTTCAACGTCTTTGTCACAAAAGTCGGACGTTGAAAAGACGTCCACTGAGGAGCCAGAATGAAAGTTTTTATGACGTGTTTTTTGACGTGTTCTGGACGTCTGATCTGGACGTTCATGGACCCTCTTCGTACAAGGTTAAAAACTTGTTCAAATGTGGCCATTGTGGACATATTTTCAACATCATTTATGGTCTCATTTAGACAATTTATACTGTTTCTGGACCAAATAAACACTCAGCACTCTCAGAAAAAAAAGTACAAAACGGTACCTTTAAGGAACAAAAGCTTGTCACTGGGGTGGTACCCTCAAAGGTACATTATTGTACCTTAATTCAGAGGAGCAAATTTGTACCTTACTTGTTTGTACCTTCTAAGGGCCAATACTGTACCTTTGAGGATCAATAATGTACCTTAGACAAAGGAACAATAAAGTACCTCTGGAAAAAGGTACATTTTTGTCCCATTAGGGTACCGCCCCAGTGACAAAGCCATTTTGTACCTTTAGGTGGCAAAAAAGTTCCTTATTATTCCTTAAGGAGTGAAAGAAAATAAAGACAAACAACAACTAACTGAATTTTAGACATTTACTTTAGTCCTTAAATGGAAAACAGTTTAATTCACAGATTCAATAATAATTCATCTCACAACCATACAATGTAACATCCCAAAATAAAATGGGACAATGTTTAGGATGTCATGTCTGATATAAAAATTACTTTAAAATTCGTTTTCTACATGTGGGCGGTCCTGAGACGCCCCCTTCCGCCGATTGGTCAAGCAAATCTGAGCATGTGACATCATCAGTCGCTCAGGTCTGTTCAACAAAATAATAGTCCTCTTCTATGGCTACCGATTCTTAAACGGTACAACCGCACAGGCCCACTAGGGGACCTCGCAATCCTGCTGTTTTTTTTTTCTCCCCCCAACAAATTAAGGGTTTTTTTTCATAGGGCTGTAATCTCCCAGGCGATTAGTCGATACGTTCTGGATTTTTTTAATTTTTTGACGTGTTAATTTCATCAGGTGGAATTTATGCACTAATTGCTAATGGGGGTGTTTTCAGAGCACCCCTGTTTCATAGGTAACAGCCTGTCTTCAGAACACCCCCCTTGTTTACACTTTTTTGGATTAGCCCAACCCACTGGAGGAGACAGATTCATAGACAGTAAAATAAATGGACACAGCGACCCCATTGATTTCAACGGAGAGAATTGAAGCCCAATAGAAGCACTCACAGAGCAGACTCAAACTGAGCTTGATGACGTAGATGTGACGTGAGCAACCTGACTGACAGTTGTATGTCTTCTAGTAGCTGTGCCAAGAGGAATCTGAATCATTCCCTTCCGAATCTTGCAGAGACGGAGAGCGTGAGTATTAGCTGTCCATGATCTAGCAGCAGGAGCAACTTTACAACCCTCTATGGGCTTCTCCCTTGACTTTATGCCTCCACGTCCAGCCGATTGCGCGCGAGCCTCTACTTCTGTCTATATGTAATTTTCTCTAGTGTGCGACAGAGAGTCGCGTGTTATAAAGCAATCGTTTGCCTATTTTTACAAAAACGGCTTCTACGGGGCCAAAACGTAAGATACAAAGTAATGGAGCCTTTTATACATTGTCGTGTTTCTTTAGAAATAAATAATGGACAAAAGGAGTCTTTGGACACCTCAGATGTAAAGTTATTCGCTGTCAAAGTGACGCCAAAATGAATGGGAGTCAATGGAATGCTAACAGCAGGCGATGGTCAGCTACAATGGCGGCTCCCAGAGAGGCTTCAGTTTCCGGCGGAAGGATTACCCCCTTGGACAGATTGAAGAAAGTTCTAGAAGGCATTGGTACAGAGGTTTGCTGAATATGTATTTACCTCCTTTACCATGTCAACGACATTGACAGTGTGGCAGCATTTTACGAAAATAGATAACGAAAAAAAGTCGAATGCAAAGTTTGCAAGCAACAGTTTGCATATCACAGCTCGACTACAAACATGGCATATCACCTAAAAACGGTGAGCTAACTTGTCTGCGTTTGGTTGCCCCGTCTGTTTTGAGTAGGCTATATGAATGAACATAAGAATTGGCATTGAAATATGCCAATTAGTAATAATCATGTTTATAACTGCAGGCTCACCCGCACGCAACGACGGTATTGCGTAATTGTGTTGTATTTGTTTTGAGCCATTAAAAGAAAATTAAGTTAATGATCTCCATACGGGTGATTATCCGCTTATCATTAATTAATCTACCCACGAACTAAATTCACACTCTATTCAACCGATTTCAATGTAATACCTTTTAAACATTTGAAAAATATATTCGTGTCTCAGCCGCGAAGCTCAGCTTCAGCCTGGCTCGCGAGGACATGCACAGAGCGGCTGAAATGATAGTGTCTGTCAGTTATTATAGCATCATGACAAAAACAATTGTCTAAATTATGTTGCATATTCCTCAACAGTTCTTGTGCTGATATCACTAGTTGACATAGTACTATTTTCGGAAATCATAGGCTTTATTGCGCAGGTGCACGTGATGCAACGCCGACAGAGTGTGTAATTTCAGTACCAAATAATTAGGTCAAAACGATTTAATATACTGCAAATAGCCTATTAGTTTTTTATGTTTATTTATAATTCATTTAAGCGCCAAGGCTAACAAGTAGGCTGCCCAGCTACTCTAAGGTATTGTAACGTTCAGAGCCTGGGAGGGGCCTCGCATTTCAAGCTCGTACAGGGCCTCGCACCCCACCTGCGACGGCACTGCACACACCGTAAACAAACCTTACCGTTTTGAACATCAATCCTGTTAAACGCTTTCTTTATTGCACTCCGCTCATGTTAATATTGAAATATTCGCCAAGGACCACTCAGGTAAGATGACGTAACATAAGAACAGCCTTCTATCTTTACAGTTTCGACTTCTTTGCTTGCTGTTTTGATTTTATTCTCGTGCACTGACTCTTTCACTAAGCTGAACAGCCAATCAGAGTTCTCTCTTTCCCCAACGGCGGAACTCGTCGAATCGGGCGAAACAAAGCTGTGAACCCAAAAAGGTTCTAATTGGAACCTTCCCTTAAAGGGGCATTAATGAGCCGCATGGGTTCCATTTTTAACCTTTTTAGACACGCTTTCGATATGTATATTGTGATTGTGAGAATATTCAATATTCAATATTGATATAAATTATTCAATTTATTGATATTCAATAAATTGGGGATATTCAAATTAATTAACCAAGCATTAATACCATTGATCAGCCCTACCAAACGTGGATGTTTTTTCACTAAGAAACAAACATTATGTTATTTGATTGATATTGTGAAGCTGCTTTGATGCAATTTATATTGTGAAAAGCGCTATATAAATACACTTGACTTGAGAAAGACGCGAAACACCTGTGCTCGCTCATTATGGCTCGCTCGGCCACACCTGTCATCAATTCCCATACAGCCATATAAGCGAGATGAGGTTGAACAACAGGAAGGAACAGGCTTCTTGAAAGCTGAGAATGTGTAGTCTCTTGTTCGTTTCCAGAAAACAGCGTGTGACTGAGCTAGACCAGTTACAAGCACAGCACCGATTCACCGCACTAAGGAAACCTCGAATAACACCGCCTCACCTCAAGAAAGCCGCTCTTCACTCTTCAACCTGCACTTCTTTCACTTATTAATAACTACATAAACTACATATGTTTGGCATTATTATTTTACATTACTTTAATCCCATTTCACAACATAGACACAAACTATTATTCTTTTTTAAATATTTATTTAATATAGGCATGTACAAATTTGAACACAGGACAGAAAGTTCAAATTAATAAGACTTATTAAAACTAATAGAATATAGAATATTATATTTCATGAAAAAAAGAAAACAGAATGCAACTGAAAATATTCACAATAAATATTATTAACCCATTAAATGTATTTGCATCATGTATTTACATCATGTGTCAGTGTAAACGTCCTTGTTTGGCCATCCAGAAAGAGATTATTGAGACAGTCTACTCAGAGATTGAGTTGTAGACTATTTTTATTGTGACATGAAGTCCGGCTCCATCTTTCAGTTTCAATATTACACACTCCAAAAAGGTCAGTGTCTTCTTGAGTCCTTTAGGATACTGGATCCCAAACACAAAAATAAACACATAGGAGGAGACCCAATGCCATCGAGATGTCCTCGCTCTCTTCTGTGATTACCCGCCCATCCATAGTGAGCACAATGTGGTCATACTGCATAGGATGACCTTCCCTGCATCCTTTAAAGGAGTAGTTTACTTTTTAAAACTTTTGCTGATAATTTACTCACCCCCATGTCATCCAAGATGTCCATGTCTTTCTTTCTTCAGTCGAAAACAAATTAAGGTTTTTGAAGAAAACATTCCAGGATTTTTCTCCATATAATGGACTTTACTGGTAACCAAACAGTTCAAGGCGTTTGTGACTCTCCTGTTCGAACTCGTTCATCAAAATGAACAAATCTTTTTCCGAGTCAATTCGTTTATTTCGTTCGTTGAATGAACAAAAGGACTAGAAAAAAGATTTAAGATTTGTTCATTTTGATGAACGAGTTTGAACAGGACAGTCAAAACACGCATCACAGAACAGAGCAAGGCGAGCGTTTGTGCTTATAAAACGTAAACTTTGTTTTTTTTTTTTAAATGAGCGATCGTTTCGCTTGATAAGACCCTTATTCATCGTCTGAAATCGTTTAAAGCCCTTTGAACAGTTTGCACTGAAACTGTCTTTTGGACCTTGAACCGTTTGGTTACCAGTAAAGTGCATTATATGGAGAAAAATCCTGGAATGTTTTCATCAAAAATCTTAATTTCTTTTCGACTGAAAAAGAAAGACATGGACATCTTGGATGACATGGGGGTGAGTAAATTATCAGCAAAAGTTTTTTTTTTTTTTTTTTTTTAAAGTGAACTACTTTAAGCACCATCTTGGGTGTTGAGATGCTGGGAGTGCTGGTCTGAGCATGGCCCTGGGGAAGAGAGGACACAAGCATTAACCAACTTCTCTCACATTCATCTGAAGGCAAACCATACGAGTAAACTAATTAATTTAACTCCCGTCATACAACTGCTCAAATACTTTTGGCCATTAACTAAAAATAAATGTAAATTTCTTTGACAGCATAGTTTGTGGAGAGCAACAAAACCTATTTCTGCGTTGAAATTGGGTCCATAAAGGCCAATGCACACTGAGTCTGAGCATTTAAAATTTAAGCATGTTTGAAAAATAAATAAATTAAAAATCTACCTCACGTTATGTCAATCACACTTGCACACTGTCTACGAAACGTTTGTCCGTACCAAAAAAAAAATGCAGTGGCAGTGGTGTGTATGTGTCCATACTGCCAGTCTCTGTTCAGTATCGATTGCTTCACGGAAATGACAAACTTTATAGAATTAAGCCTTAAAGGGACTCTGTGTAACTTTTTACAGGGTTTCTGCAGGGTTTACTGCCAATCCAATTCAGAATCTCCCCAGAACTTTGCAATAGAAATAAACAGAAACAAAACATGAAATGTACCAGCAAAGCAAAACAAACACTTACTTAATACACCATTTTTACCTTTGAAGTGCATTTATTGGGTCACTGAAGATATCATCATATTCTGCAGTTCTGCACAAAAACTAAAATTAGATGCTTTAATATTTCAAATTGCTGGCTAGGAAACATTTAATTGATTAATATTAGATAAGTGACATTAAACCATTTTAAGATAAGTAAGATTAGTAGATAAGTAAGTAATTCACCGTAATCCACAGTTGGCTGCATGTAGGGCTGGGCGATATATCGCACGATATTGTTATGCGCATCTCGTCAGTAAAGCCGGTTCCTTGATTAGTAGTAAATCGCCTTCACCTGCTTTCAGATGGAGCGGCATTTACTACAAAGAGCCGTAGTTCACTGACAAGCTGAGCCACATCGCATTAATATCGAGGACGTATCGCCAGCGATATTTAAAGCGATATGGCTCAGCTTGTCAGCTGCACGGTCCAGCAGACAGATCAGAGTCAGACACTGACGAGTTGACAACTAACGTCTCGAGACACGAGAGGAAGAGAACAAACCAGATAAATATGAAGTTGCAAAGGAAAGAACGTCTCGGATCAGGAGGTGAGGTGAACTAACAGAATCAGACTGCAATAGCCTGAACTTAAGACCCAACAACTAATCAACAACATTTCAGTTGATTATAATTTGGCTTTGGCTGCATTACCCAATAGTTTATTTTTGTTCTTTTTACAAATGTTATCAAAATTTTCGTAAGTACTAGATGTTTTGGGATTTTTAACATGCCATTTTAATTATATTATGCTACAATATGCGAAATGACTTGAAAAAAAGATTCGTTCACATTGCTGTAAAAGACTCAAAACTCTTGAGTCAATAAAATGATCCGAATTTCCCACTATTAGTAGGGAGGCGCATACAGACATAAAAAAAAAATAGCGTATGAATCTCAACAATGGTGACAGAAAGATGACCTCCGAACATAAGCTCATTATTTATTCATACAGCAATGCATGATGGGAGCCGTGAATGAGATTTGATTGGTGGCACCCAGGAAACACTGCAAAATGCTTTATAATTGTCACCATTGTTGAGATTCACAGGCTGATTCTTGATTTCTGAGTTTTGTACATAAGTAAAGTTTATGACGTGTTAAGAAATTATTCAAGTTACACTGTGAAAGTTACAAATATTATGATTTTCAAGAACAGTGTTGCTAGAATTAAAGTAATTTAACTTTGAATGTGTGTTTATTTAGGTTAAAAGATTGTGAAATAATGATAATTAAATACAATGATGTGCTAACAAGCACTCTTCGTTTATGTTTTAATACCCTATCTGATTGTAATTACCCAGGTACAGCAGCCAAACAAAATCTAAAATATATTATTTAAGGGTCAAGGATCCAACTAAAGCAGACACTGATCTCCATAATGGTAACATGCCAATTACGATTTTCTTCTTCGGTGATTCTGCTTGTTAACATCAGGTGTCTTCGATAATGGTCAATCATCACTCAAATATTCACTTAATTATCCCATTAACTTTAACACTGCTTTCGTGTTCATTTAACACTCTGCTCAGAGTTTATATAATTCTCACTTTTCAGTGTTGATTTAACACTGCTTTTCATTTAGTTTCTTTTTTTACTGTAACCTTTTTGTCTTTTGCAGTTGGATCACTATTTCACAGTATGCAAGTGCTGGATATACAGACATTCGAGGCCTACTATACAATTTTCAGTGCAATACAATACTTGCAGTTCATATACCATTTTAATCACATTACTGTAATTTGTCATTACTATGCAAGTGTGGGGGATGCGGGAGTGTGTTTGTGAGAGGTGTTCAGATGTTAATTTGCAAGCACGGTCCTTTGTCTTATAGACCTGTGGTGAGGTTGATTTCTTCAACCAGGTCTTCCAGTCTTAACACTATACTTTTTTTATGTAATTGCAAAATTTGTTTACTTTGTTACAATATACTTTTTTTCTCTAACTGCATGCTTTGGATTCAGTGTTCTCCATTTTTTGATTGTTTGATACAATCTGTATTGTAAAAACCGCTATATAAATAATTAAATTCAATTGAATTCAAATTTATTTGTATAGCGCTTTTCACAATACATATTGTTTCAAAACAGCTTTACAGAAAGTGAATTTCAGAAATGTACATGGAAAAATAAATTTAGTTAATCATGTATTAATTTAGGGCCTAA
Source organism: Meda fulgida (assembly GCA_030578275.1). NCBI lineage: Eukaryota > Metazoa > Chordata > Actinopteri > Cypriniformes > Leuciscidae > Meda > Meda fulgida. Next base: position 35,919,454 of record CM060618.1, read on the forward strand.
CATATCGCCGGCGTTGAGTCGTCTCTTCACAGGCGTTTAGTCGTCTCATCGCAGGTGTTGGGGCATCTGAAGTCTCCGTGAGAGGCTGGATACACAAATAATGTGACTTGACTTGATATTGACTCGCTGTGTGTATGATCTGAAAGCATTGTTTGATATTGAGCACAAATAGAGTCAGAGGTTCTCTGAATGTGGTTTGAAAATGTGGTTTTGTGTTAAAGGTTCTGAGAAAGTGAGTGAGGGTTTCAAGAAAGGTGTTGAATTAGAAAAACTGTAAAATTAATAATAACAACAGCATAAAAATTGCTTTGTAGCTGTGGATTATAGTGCATGCATAATGAACCATGAAAATAAAATTTACATTCTCTTCACCTCAGCTGAATAGGGCAAAATTAGTGACTACCCCCATTGCACATCCCTGTTCTTATATCACATTACAGTTTCTCTAAAGTCATGTGACTTTCACAAGGCCATTTCAAACATGCAGGCCCAGCTGACGCTGTATTTCCTTGTGCAGCAGAGGAGGAGTAAACAACTCAAGAGAGAATTAAGGTTACAAGATTCAGTTCTCAAAGGTCTCGTCTTGTGAACAAATTATTAGTATGTGTTATATAGCCTTACTGAAGTGACTTAACATGTTTGTGTTTTCAATAACCATGCATAAATGTAATTTTCTCATTAATACAAACATGTACATGTTGCTCACATATTATTGTACTGTTTGTGCTGAATACAGTGTAATCAGACTTTAGCCATTAATGTTTATAAGCAACTGAAAAAAGCACAAATGTCAGGGTGTCAACACTTCTCCAGGGCCCAGAAACACTCTCTGACCCCAGAGGGTAATTAACGGCTCCTCATTTGACCTCATTATTACTTGACAGTCACTCCTGAAATAAGCATAAACCAAGTATATTTGATTCATCTCAATAGCAAATCATGTCCAACATCAGCTGTCTTCATATTTTAATTTACTCAGTCTAAAAAGAGATGTGTTGAAAAACAACACACAGCATGTGATGATGGTATTTTGACACGTTGTGTTGATTTTTAAAATGTGGATAGAATAGCACTGGCTGGAGGGAAGTTTGTGTTTATGAAAAAAAAAATAGGTATATTTTATATGGTATCCCATAAAGAGCAATAAAATAAAATAAACAATACATTAAAATAAATAAATAAAATCCTAATTCATAAAAACGTAAAGATTAACCGGTGTTTTTTGGCAGCCAATTTTATTTATGTCAGACGACTACAGAAGCTCTTCATTTGAAGTAACCAGAATCGTGATCAGTGTCAGCTTTATTTGGGCTCTTGACCCTTGAATCTTAAACATTATTTTTTCACTGTTTGCAGTATCTGTGTGTTTTATTTAGCACATTTGAAACAGTATTGAAAATAGAATTGAGGAAAGATGATAATATTATCATGATGTTGTTTTGTCAAGCTCAGCTAGAGTTTAATATCTTAAAGATGACTTTTAAAAAGGTTTAGCAAGATTAAAATGTTGCAATTATCTTAAAATTTGTTTTTAAATACACAGTGCGTACACGATACAGTCTACGGTATCAAACAGACATCAAGAATCAGCACATGAATCCATACTTTTTGTATGATGTCCCCTTCCCAAAATGCCCATCAAGGGAGCAAAAACGCCTTTTGGAATTTGCCATCACTCTTTGCCAAGTATTGTTTTGTCCCGGCTGACATAACTGAGCACCAAACGAAAGTGAACAACTGGATCCCTTTACGAAAGGAAGGGCTACAAGGCTGTCAGCGAAGGGAACATGCCATAGTCACTTCAAGGAAGTCATTTGATCATTTATGGTCATGTAACCCAGCAAATACTCGTGATTCATTTTAAAACTAGTTAACTAGAGCTCAGCAAGAGTTCGAGTTAACATACAAACAGAGCAATTCAAGTTGTTTTGTTCATGACATATTTCATACATTTGTGTCATGTTGCAGACAGAGAACATCTACTACATTACTAGTTCTTGTGATTTGATTTCAGTCTCAAGCTGAGCACACAGAGCGTCAGATTAAACAGCAGTTTGAGAAGCGTCATCAGTTTCTCAGAGATGAAGAAGAAGCTACAATCACTGCACTGAGGGAGGAAGAGGAGCAGAAGAAGCAGATGATGAAGGAGAAGCTGGAGGAGATGAACACTCACATCTCAGATCTTTCACACACAATCAAACACATGGAGGAGATGATGAAAGACAATGACGTCTGCTTTCTGAAGGTCTGATTTCACATCATTGATTGATTGATTGATTGATTAATTGATTGAGTTTTTGATGATGAATTGTGTTTGTTCTGCAGAAGTTTCCAGTCTCAATGGAAAGGTGAGTGATGTGCTGGTGTCTCTGGTCTCTCTGGTTCTGATCCACTGCAGTTCTGACTCCTGAATGTTCCTCCAGAGTCCAGATCTCACAGCCGGATCCACAGATGGCTTCTGGAGCTTTAATTGATGTGCCACGATACTTTGAACTCTAATATATTCGAATACATTGCTTGATATTTGATATCCGTTTTAATTTGATTTTTCTCAAAAGTGACAGCCCTAAAAACTTAATACCAACCTAAAGTAAATGGGATTTAGTTACACTTATGATCAAGAGAGAAATCTTATCCCTTTACCATGGTAGTCCCAAATGGAGCACTAATGTTTTTTAGTATACAATAATAAATTAAATGTTTTTTTTATTACTCGTTGAAGGAAAAGCTTAAAAAGCATGTCTCTGTTTTTGTGTTATTTTGTTCAGAAGCAAGTGGGTGGTTAAAATCTTCTCTAATTCTGTCATTAACTTTAAATTTGAGCCTTGAGCACCAGAACTGTCTCTATATAATAATCTTGATCATCTGAAAATATGCCCTTTTGTGTTGAGTATATTTCAGAATTGTAAACGGTTCTGTTTTAAAATGATATTTCTGTGGTGTGAGAGAATTGGCTGTTCATATATTCATTGTTTATTTCTAAGATCCCAAGCAAATGGAACACTGATCAAAGTTTCTGATGCAAGTGTAAAACATTTTTGCGATATATGGAAGTTTTTGCGAAATTGCCGTATTTCCGTTGTGGGCATATTTTCAATTTGCACAATTTGAAGGATAATGTATGGAAGTAAAATAATGCCAAATATTTTTAAAATAAAAACGCCTGCACCTCCTGCTGGTGGGGTCGACTAACAGCAGATGGAGATCATGATCAGTAATCTACTGCTTTTCCTGCAGTTCTTGGATGTCAATGTTGAATTTACTGTCGAATTTGAACCTCTGAATTTGTGGAAGCGAAATAAAATAGACAGAAAATTGCCCGTTGAATATTATAGGTAGTATTTTTAAAAAGTTTGAATATTTTGGAAGTGGAATTTGAAAGGTGAATATGGATTATTGAATTTTTATTAATGAAAATGTGTTTGAAATATTTTGAATGGAAATATTCACAGCTTAAATATACAACCATGTTGAATAAAAACATGCAAAAAAATGCCCATAAAAATGCCCATAAAAATGCAAGCCCTAAAAATACAATGCATTAAAATGCAAGCATGGTTAATGCAATGCATATTTTTTTTCCAAGTAGTGAAATTTAACAGGCTTTTTAATTTCAAAAACATTTGGCATTATTTTACTTCCATAGTAATGGAAACGCATCTACTGTTATGCAAATTAAAAACCACTTTATTGTAATGATCATAAACACAGGATCAAATTAATGGTGATTTCCATAAACATTTTTTGATATGCTGGTTAAAAGTCTCTTCACATCCTGATATCAATCACGAAGTTAAGTGGTCTAAAGTTATTTACATGTATATATGCACTCCCGTTCAAAAATTAAAACAACAAAAACAGTAATATTGTTAATTATTGTGACAATTTAAAATAACCTGTTTTCTATTTAAATATATTTTGCCTGCAACATATGAATTTTTAGCATCATTACTCCAGTCTATTCTTTGATGAATAGAAAGTTCAACATAACAGCATTTATTTGAAATAATATTTTGTAAGATTATAAATGTATTTACTGTAACTTTTGATCAGTTTATTTCATTCTTGATGAATAAAAGTATTGATTTATTCCCCCCCAAAAATAAAATAAAAATTCTTACTGACCCCAAACTTTTGAACGGTTTAATGTTACAAAAGATTTCTATTTCAGATAATGCTGTTCTTTTGAACTTTCCATTTATCAAACAATCCTAAAATATGAATGTAAATAACTGTTTTCAACATTGATAATAATAGTATAATGATAGTTTTATCCAACAGACAGAGAACACACTGTAAACCCCAACAAGTTAAGCTAACTCATTTCATTTGAGGAAACAGATTACCTCAATTCATTTAAGTTTATAAAAAACAATAGTTATGAGTACTCTGAACTTATTTTATTTGAGTTTACTAAAACAATAATATTTCTTAATAAACAATTAAACTTTACACTGCATTTAATACTTTATATAGCTGAAACGTCACTTTATTGAGTAAAAACAGTGAAATGACAAACTTTAAATGAACTCAGAGCACTTGCAGTTACTGCTAGCTCACAATATCACACACAAAGTCCAATCCAATGAGTTAAGATAACTCATTACATTTGAGGAAACTTATTACCTCAATTCATTTAAGTTCATAACAAACAATAGTTATGAGTACTCTGAAATTATTTCAGTTGAGTTCACTAAAAGTAGATATTGCAGTCAAGAAATGAAGTGATTAATGAAGTGATTAATGAAGTGATTGTTGAGCATTAATGATGAACACTTGCTGTTAACAAGCAGAATCACTGAAGGAAAGAGAAACACAAGAACTACAACTGACTTCCAACCACAACATTAGATGAAATTACTGAAGAAAAAATATGTATAAATCTCTGAAGATCTCAGAGGAGGATTGAACAACTCCACAAACAGCATTACCAGCTTCACTTATTGATGACCAGTTTGAGTTTTATCATGCGTCTACAGAAGGTGTTATTGTGAATGAACAGAGGTTTAGATGAAGATGATTTATTGAGGTTCATTTAAAGACACCATGATAGTGGTCAGTGTGTGCTTTAGTTGGGCTCTTGACCCTTGACATTATAACACCAGTATTTCCTCTGGCTGCTGTAACTGAGTGTTTATATAACACACTTGTTATGGCACAAAAGCCAAAAGAAAATATGAGCATGTGGTTGTGTTTTGATGATGATTTATGGAAAGATGAATTATCATTTGGTATCGTGATTCTCTGATCTTTTCTAGAGAATAATCTCTGATTAAACAGGTGATATATAACTTGTATTATTCATTATAAAAGATCTGTGATTCAGCTGTAAGGCACAGTGCTGTTACAATCAGATTTTAAGAACCTCTATGATATAATGCTGACTTACTCATACATCAAGAATCGGCACATGAATCTCAACAATGGTGACCATTAAAAAATTGTTCATGCTGCAATGCCGTGATTAAGTTTTGTATTATGGTAGTACCCAGCATGCTTTGCAGTATGAATAGATTGTTAATGGTCACCATTGTTGAGATTCATATGCTAATTCATGATATCTGTGTTAGTTTTTTGTAATGAAATACATTGTCTATTAATTTGTTCATATTATCTGATAATCATAACATTGCTAGTCCTTAGACTGTAGAAACTTATTTTCAAATGAAACTAACGAAATGTTATCCTATTAAACGGAGACAGAAAATGAAATCAGTGAATCAAGTCATTAAATGATGATTGTCATCATCGAACCATGACCATCATCCCAATCATACATTTCCTTGGCTTGTGCCAGTTCAAATGTTTATTAAACACTCAATTACAGCAGTCAAAGAAAATCTTGTCCTCAATCCTCAAGGGTCAAGACCCCAACTAAAGCAAGCGCTGATCTCCATCATGGTGACCTTAAACCTTGTAGTTCTTGTGTTTCTCTTTCCCTCAGTGATTCTGCTTGTTAACAGCAGGTGTTCATCACTAATGACCAATCATCACTTAATTGATGATTAATCAACTTAACTATACAATTGTTATTCAATTATTATTCTGGGATCTGAAATGTTCTATAACTCCTTCAGTTTGAGTTCTGTTTGAAGCCACTTCAAGTTTTTCAGTATTATTTGAGTGCAGTGAACTAAATTTAATTGAGTAAATACACTGTTAGGTTTTTACTTGTGATTTGATTTCAGGCTCAAGCTGAGCGCACAGAGCGTCAGATTAAACAGTAGTTTCAGAATCTTCATCGTTTTCTCAGAGATGAAGAAGAAGCTACAATCACTGCACTGAGGGAGGAAGAGGAGCAGAAGAAGCAGATGATGAAGGAGAAGCTGGAGGAGATAAACACTCACATCTCAGATATTTCACACACAATCCAAGACATGGAGGAGATGATGAAAGACAATTACGTCTGCTTTCTGAAGGTCTGATTTCATTTCATTTCATTGATTGATTGATTGATTGAGTTTTGGATGATAAATTGTGTTTGTTCTGCAGAAGTTTCCAGTCTCAATGGAAAGGTGAGTGATGTGCTGGTGTCTCTGGTCTCTCTGGTTCTGATCCACTGCAGTTCTGACTCCCGAATGTTCCTCCAGAGTCCAGATCTCACAGCCGGACCCACAGATGGCTTCTGGAGCATTTATTGATGTGTCACGATACTTGGGCAACCTGCCGTTCAGAGTCTGGAAGAAGATGCAGGACATCGTCCAAAGCAGTGAGTCTGGAGAAGATCTGTGCTGTTACACACACACACACACACACACACACACACACACACACACACACACACACACACACACACACACACACACACACACACTAGAAATTCAAAAGAAGTTGTATGTGCTCAAAAAACAAAACCGTATTCTCCGGTGCGTGGAAGTTATTGTAAACAAAACAGCTGAAATTGTCCACTCACTGAAAGAAAAATTCAGACCCAAAAAAGGGTCTATCAAAAATATATCTTTAAGTTTTACTTTTGTGTGAAAAAGTTCAAAGTGTGTATCTCTTCCCCACCAAACACGGAATTTTCTGGCTTTCCCTGTTCTCACTGTTATACGGGAGGGGCCGCTATTACACATTCTGAACGAGTAATGAATCTCCTGATCAAAACACAGAGAAGACGGCAGGAACAACTGATCGCATATGTATGCATACCGGTATATAAAAAATAAAGTGATCATCAACATTTTAACAGCATTTAAATCAAAACTGCCTAAAGTTACTGAATGAAATCTCGACCCAGGACGGTGTAGAGGACAGTGAAGCTTTAGGGGTGTTGATGGACTCATCATCGATCTGATTCTGATCCAGACGTATTTGACAAAAAAAGGATTTTCTCAGCTTTTTTGCTCATTTTGCTTTTTTTAATGAAACTTATCCACATTCAAGTGTTGATTAAAGAAGAATTCATGGAGCTAGAATAAAAATATTTGTGTTCGTTTAAAAGCAGATGCTCTGTTCATTTTTTGATATTGCATGCTCAGATATTCATACAATAAAATATTCTGGGGGCCATGAAATTTGAGTAAAAAATTGTCAAAACCGCTGGCGGTGGCTGGCAACTTTTTAAAAATAACACTGGTGAGTTAAAAACAGGCCAGAGAGCAGATGTTTAAGCCAATTTTTGGTCTGAAGCCATTTTTAAGCCATTTTTTGGTGTGTGTAACCAAAACAGCAGAAGTTATCCACACACTGGAAATTACGCATGAGGGAAGATTGATAGATTTAAAGATCTCTGATGTCTTTGATCAATACTGCTCATAAATCATAATAATCTGTGTTCGGTTCACTCTTGATCATTATATGAACATCAGAATAAAAGCATGTATTGATTGTGTCTCATCAGCTCCTGTGATTCTGGATCCAAACACGGCTCATCCACGTCTCCTCCTGTCTGATGATCTGACCAGTGTGAGAAACAGCTTGACCAGTCAACCTCTTCCTGATAATCCAGAGAGATTTGATGAGTGTCACTGTGTTCTGGGCTCAGAGGGTTTTAACTCAGGAACACACAGGGATGTGGAGGTTAATGAGAGTCGATGCTGGAGTCTTGGAGTAACTACAGCATCAAACCAGAGGAAGGGTCGTGTTTTCTTCAACACTAGGTATTTTGTGGCTGTTCAAACACATTCGATGACATGAGCATTTACACTATGAAAGCACTAAAAAGCAATCCAGTCGAATGTGTTTTCAACTCCCTCTGGGTGTGGTGGATAGCGGACAAGCTCAAAGCGTTTTAGACCCTGTTTGCATGTATTTAGCGTTGTCTACTTGTGATCTGATCAACCAAAACAGATCTTACCAGGCGTAAACTGGGCCTTCATGTCTTTTATCTTCAGTTGATTTCATCTAAAGCTTTGGCTGGAAACCAATTGTAGTCTTTGTTCTTGTGTTTCTCTTTTTTCTCTTCTTGTTCCTCTTTCCTTCAGTGATTCTTCTTGTTAACAGCAGGTGTTCATCACTGACGCTCAACCAATCACTGAATTATCTCATTAACTTCAACACTGCTTCAATGGTACTTTATATATATGTATGCATATGCATCACATTGAATTTACTAGTTTGTTTATGTTAAAGCTGTCTAATCCAAATGGATGGAAATTGTATGTGCAATTTTTTTTAGACTTAAATGTTTTTTGAGGGTAGCTGTGGAACAAGCAATATTCATTTAGTTAAAATGTATGAGGTTGAAAGAAACTGGATTTAATGATGCTAAATATATACACCTGGTTATTGTATTTAAACGCATGGAATTTAGTTATTAATCTCTTATAGCAAATCTCTTCTCTTCCCCACAGAACTTGCATATTTTTGTCATTTAAGTCACTTTGGATAAAAGCGTCTGCTAAATTATAAAATGTAAATGTATACTTTTTTTCTTGATTGACCCTGAAAGAATGGAAGTGAAATGTGACAACATGCCCCATATGTGGGGTTCATTGTAACATGACCATATTACAGCTTAATTTATTTTCTGATCTAATAAAAAATACATAAGACAAACTAAAATATTTTCTCAATAATATAGAATTAATACGTTTTTCTTGTAAAATAATGGTATTTTTAATAATTAAAAATAAACTAATTTTTGAGTTTGACAACAAACACACCACAAAACACTGCTAGATAGCAGTTCAAAACATAAGAGCAATTAATCATTTCTGAACATTGACTTTTTTCACTAAAAAATTGTGGCATTCACTTTTTTCTCATGTTTTCTCTATAGAATTCATAAAAGTATAGAATATCGTAGTTCTAATGGGGGCTCATGGTAACTCGGTGTGACAACATGCCCCACCAGCGCCACTGGGGTTTAAACCCAGCAAAATGTCTTCTGCTGGTTATATCACCATTAAATAACTCATCTCAATTGTTAAATAACAGATATAAGATAAAAAAATTAACTGGTGTTCAGCTGGTTTTAGCTTAAACTTACTCATCATAATATTGTTTTGTGTATAATACATACACAAAAGTCATTGTCGCCACCTGGTGTTATTGTGTAACTTACAGGATTTTTACATATTCAATATCAAAATACTTTGTTAACATACAGTATTTTTCAAACCATCAACACACAAGAAAAGCAATAAGGTGTCGGTAATGGTAATAAAATAATGATAACAAACAATATAAACAAAAAAAGTCATTTTGTGAACCTGTCCTGCAAACGAGTCATTTTATGAACCTGTCCTGCAAAAGATTCGATTCTCTGGGATGAATCACTCTACTAGTGCGGTTCTGAATCTCCCGCGGTCAGCGCGCACGGAAGCGGCTCCACCCTCTCCCGCTGGAGTCTTGCAAGTGGGCGGGTCTTAGAGTGCGCTGAGACTTCTGATTGGTCCTTTTCCAGCGTCTCGCGCATTGCGCATGATCAATGACCCCGCTGCCTCATCCTGTATTTACTGCTACTGAAAATGGCCGCTACATATGCTGCCGAGATTTCACAGAGAGAAACAAAAACTACTTTTACAATCGACTAAATGAAACGGATTCGAGTCGAATGCTGCGAGGAAATATTATATAAATTAAAACGGATTTCGTTTCGTGTCTGCGTTAAACTGGTATTTAATAGTGTGAGCGCTAATTTTAGCTCAGGCTAACAGTCAGGAGTGCGCGTGCACGCGCGTGTGTGTTCGGGCTCGAGCAGAACCGGAGAGTCCAATGGCTGACCCGAGAAAAGTGCCGTTTGTCACCCTCGCCTCGTTCAGCACCACACCGGCGGCAACCGAGTCAAAGAAACGCCGACGGGAGGACGAAGAAAATGAACCGAGTCCCGGTGTCACCGCCACGGGGGTGTTCGGCGCCGGGCAACCGGCAACGGATCCCGGAGAACCCAAACGCACCGTCCGCCTGAACCTGAGCCTGTCAGAACCGAGTGAGCAGAAGTCAGCGGAGTTCAACTACGGCGAGATGGTCCACTCGAGCCTGCAGGTGAGATTCGCGGGGAACCGGTCTGGGTTCGAGCCCAGACTCGAGCAGGGGAACCGAACCTGTAGTAAATGCATCGTTAGATACTTTAGAGTTAGGTAGTTTTTGTCTTAACCACAGCAGCACATAAGTGACTAGTGTGTGGTTTAGTGGCTTTTAAATATCTGAACTGGAAACTGAAAGGTTTTAGGTTCAACCCAAGTTTCTGTCAACCTGTCAAATGGAAAAATAGGGGTCGTTAATTCAGTGTAACAGTAACTACATCAGTATCCGGATAGAGATTAATGATGAGTGGTTTAGTTTTCTTTTTAATGAAATCTGAGAGCTTTCTGTCCCTCCATTAACAGTTTACGCAACTACCAGTTTTAAGCCCCAGAAAGCTAGTAAAAAACGTCATTTAAATAATCCATGTGACTCCAATGGTTTACCCTAAATTTTATGAAGTTACGAGTAGTGAAGACATCATACAAGTGCATAAAATACATACCACTTTATTAACAAATGATTACTCTCCAACGCACATTAACGTAACAAATCAACGCGCATGCGTCATGGTGCTCTTATGAATGCGCGTTGGAGATTACTATTTTGTAAATAAAGTGGTACGTTTTGTTTTATTAACTTTTATGATGTCCTTACTACCTTTCTGGGGCTTAAGTGGTAGTTGTGTAGACGGGCACTGGAGGTACAGAAAGCTCTCATAATTCATCAAAAACAAATCTTAATTTGTGTTCCGAAGATCAATACAAGTTACGGGCTCGGAACGACATTAGGGCGAGAAATTAATGACAGAATTTTCATATTTGGGTGAACTATCACTATATAGATATATTAGCTGGTTAAGGCTGTAGGTTTGATCCCCAGTTGCATATACAACATTTTTTACAAGCTCTCATTTTTATTTAAAAAAAAAAAACATCAGTTATTTAGCAATATATAAACGTTTATGTATTGGTTTGGGTGATATTTTGTAATTGACATTAGCTTGTCAGATCTGATGTTGTTTTCCCTTAAATGTCACTAGTAAGTACACTGTAAAATCTATACAAAATACTGCATATGGGTATATCGCAGCTGATTATAGAAATGTATAGGGATACACAATATATTGGTCACCATATCGGCATCAGCCATGTTAAGTTTTAATGTTATCGTCATCGGCCCGTTAAGAAAATTTGTCCGATTTATTAAAGCCGATAATGTATTATTTGCTTTAGCTGAGACACTTCAGATGCGCACTGTTCAACATGATGCTTTTGAATTACTTGAAATATGATTGGGATCACTTGAGAAATTCAGTTATGTGCAAAATGTGCAGTGCAAGTCTGTCATATCAGCTAGATAAAATAATAATATGAACATTATAACTGTGTGTTTGTTTGGTACATGGCTTTTAATGGTGAGACTTTTGATTTTGTAAGCAGGCTTTTAAAAAATGACTCAAAAATTTAGATTTATCGGCTAATGTGTCGATCATTCAAATATAAAGAATTATCGTATGATTGGTGTGATTGGTGTCTGTTTGCATGTCAATGAGTCGATTGGTTGTGTCTGACCGGTTTCATTTCTTCTTGTCAAGGTGAGGAAAGTTCCTCAAGGTCTCAAGCCTGCTCTGGATCCCAGCGACCCGTTTGCAGACGAAGACAAAGAACGGCAAGAAGTCGAGGCTATCGCCAGGAAGTTTGAGAGCAAATATGTATGTATTCTTTTATTGGTGAATGCACACATCCACCTGCATCCAACATGTGTGTGTGTGTGCGTGTGTGTTCACACAGACAACATTTAATCTTAATCACGACACATCAAATGAATAGAGTGTATTATCATCTCAGGGAAACACTGTTGTTAAGAAGAAGCGACGAGACCGGATGCAGGATCTCATCGATATCGGTTACGGCTATGATGAAACCGATCCGTTTATCGACAACTCCGAGGCTGTGAGTATCAGAGAGAGCTTCACCCAGAAGTCCACCACTGATTATCTCCCCAAATGCTCTCAAGTCACCGTTCGTTGCATAATTAACACCACATGATGGGGTTATCGAGTGAATTTAGTTTGACCACATGCACGTCATCTCCTAAATGACGGAAAATCACTTTGAAATGCATTCTGACTCATCATCCATATCAAAATACATATGAAAGAGTTTTTCTGAATGAATGTAAAGGCTCTATATTTCACTCTGCAGCATTAATGACCTGCAGGCAGACCGTATATGATGTCTGTTGTGTGTCTGCAGTACGACGAACTCGTTCCGGCGTCTCTGACCACTAAACTCGGCGGTTTCTACATCAACACCGGCACGCTTCAGTTCAGGGCCGCGTCTGAATCAGAGGGAGAGGGCGGAGGAAAAGACTCCAATCACTTCAAGGTGATCTTCATCATCATATGTGTTTTATGAGTATATGAGCGGTAGTGTTGCATATTTGTAACATGTCCTATCCTTATTATTATTAAACCACTTAAGGCTGAAGATGAAACTAGGGCTGCACGATATTGAAGAAAAAGGCGATAACTCATTAGATAATACGATATGCGTTTCGATAATGCCTAAAGTGTGTAAAATAAACGTAAATTTATCATTAAAATTATATTACCTACATATGCGTTTCACATTATTTTGTGTCAAGAAAATATCCCTACAACTTCTGAAAGTGAACAAGAGTGTTTATTTACTGTAGCATAGGAAGTGTTGTTTTTACATCAGTGTAAATCACGGGGTTTAGGGTTTCAGGTGACCCTGCATTAGGTTTATTTAACAACTGAAACTGAATAATCAATTGTAAAAATAAAACACTGCTTAGTGTTCACTGTGTGAAATAAATGTATATACACTGATTCTTAATAAAGCTACAAAAGTTATTCAGCCAAGAGCAGCGAGTGGTTTTCTCTTTGTCTTTTGTTCATGACCCCAGTTATTGCAAGCTGTTGCGATATACATATTGCGATATTTCGATATATTGTGCAGCCCTAGAACATATATTGTTCACACTCTGTTCAGCATGTTTCACTGTTTTTATTATAGCTTTAATATCTAAGTAGCAACAATATTAGATGTTAATTATTTTGTTCTAATCACAAGTTTAGCCACAATAATTACTTAATATATGTATATTTGTTTGCACAATATCGTTTATTGACACTTTTTTTATTTTATGGTACTGGCCATTATTGGATATTTCATTGTTTCTACCAATTTTAAGATTTAGATGATCATCTAGCACTAATTTTAAGGGATACAATCGATTATGGCAAAGCTTTGACCCTTTAAAAGGTCAAGTGCATCTCATTGTGAGTTGCTGGGTGCATATAACAATAGTTTTTACTATGTTTATATTTTAACAAATTTATATTTGTCATATAGGCCTGTTTATTGATTATTAGCAAGAACTTGAAAATAATTTTTAGTGCATTTTTATCTTATCACAGTTCAAAATAATCACAATATGACTTTTTTTTACCAAGTAATGCTGTTCTTATTAATGGTCAGTTCCAGTCTTTTATATTCCGAGGGATTTCTATCAGATCTCTGATCAACTTTCTGAGTCTGTGATGGTGTGATTGACTGAGATGATGTTCTCGACTCTGATTCACAGAAGGATGGAGAGGAGCGGGTGATTAAGAGAAGGAAAAAGAAGCAGGACGGCGGCCTGGAGGAGAAGAAACCCAGGAAATTTAAAGTACCCAAGCCAGGGTGAGTTCATATGTGGTTTTAGTGTTTCAGTACGCTGCTTTTGAGTTGTTTCTATGTAAACAAGCACTAGATGGACGTCTTTGAACGTTATCCCATGTCTCACTGCTTTTTATTTTTTTAGATGCTGTGTCAAATAAAACAGTTAAACTAAAAAATGTACACATTTTTGTTTCACATTTTTAAAGCTCAAAAACGTTCTGTGAGAACGGCCTTTTGTGTTTTCATTTGCTGCTGTTTTGGGTCTTTAAACATTTAATGAACAAACTCAAATACTGTCAAAGAAATATGTAGTTAATATGTTGTAAGCCTGTATTTATTAGAATAATACATTGACCTGTTTGTGAACATGGTAGAAATGTAAACAAATGTCGTTCCAAACCTGTATGTATTTTTCTGTAGAACGCACATATAGACTCAAAACATTGGCTTGCCTATGTGAATATATTATAAAAGTGTAATTTATTCCTGTGATCAAAGCTGAATTTTCAGCATCATTACTCCAGTCTTCAGAGTCACATGATCCTTCAGAAATCATTCTAATGTGATGATTTGATGCTCAAGAAACATTTGATTATTATCAGTGTTGAAAACAATTGTGCAGCTTCATATTTCTGTGGAAACCAGCAATTATTTGAAATAGAAATCTTTTATAACATTTCTAAAAGTGTTTTCGATCAATTTAATAATTAAAAGCATACATTTCCGTACTCATCCCAATCTTTCGAACCCTAGTGTGTACGACAACAGTTTTGTTCCTCTCTTTCTGACAGCGTGTCGGCTCTGAACCGTCCGGAGAAGAAGAAGAGGAAGAAGCTGATGAAGGAGTCCCTGTGTCTGGCGGCCATGATCCGTCGCTTCAACCGCGAGAAAGAGGAGATCCGCAAGAAGCACCCGGCGTCGGTCGTCAAGCTCGTCCGCGCGCAACCCAACGCTGCCGCCGTTGCCCCTAGCAACGACCTCTCCATGGCCGACCTGACCTCTGACCCGGCGATGATGTCGCTGCTGGGCGGAGCCACGGAGAACGACATGTTACAGGAGCTGATGGGCGACCTGGACTTCGGGCTGCTGGACTCTCCGCAGCCGGCGAGTCCCGGGCAGAGCGAGAACGGCTCCCAGAAGCCCGGAGTCGCGGGTCGAGTGCAGAAGACGGGGTTGGTGCCGCCGCTTCCCAGCAGCCTCCCTGCTCCGCTTATCAAGCGCATTGAGGACCTGCGGGCGGTGAGTGATGACCTGTACATGCACATCTCAGTCGCTGCGTTTAGCTGCATAAACACTGATTCAAGGTCCTCATGAGCACTTTTAGAAACGTGTGTGTGTGTGTGTGTGTGTGTGTGTGTGTGTGCGTGCGCGCGCGCCATCTTTTCTTTTCAGACATATTCCAGTGGAAAGAGAGAGTGAAGGAGACGAGGTAGAGAGAGGTGTAGGAGGAAGAGAAGATCAACATGATAGAGAGAAAATAGACAGAATACAGGGAGAACAGGAAGAGCGGAAGGTTAGAGAGATGGAGGTCTGTGGAGAACAGGGTATAATAGTGTCAGTACATCAGAAGAGGCTGTTTTGTTCTGATGTCTATTATGGGAGGTGTCTTCAATCTTTTAAAGTAAACATGGTATGACATTCGCAGCTTATTTTACTTTCATAATGTGATGCATTTCCAAGTGAAACCGAATATACAACTGAAAAATGGTGGACCGGACTTAATTTAATCCATAAGGATTTGATGGCGATGTTTTATCTTTTTTTTTTTTGTGAATAACACATAATTATAAAACTAATCAATACCAAAAACGTGTGTTAAAGTAAACAGCCTCAATTTTACTTTCATGTTGACTATACAGAGAATTGGATTTTGAAGTGATACAGGTGAAACTCGAAAAATTAGAATATCGTGCAAAAGTTTGTGTATTTCAGTAATTCAAATTAAAAGGTGAAACTAATATATTTAGTATATATAACTATATACACATGCATGATTATACTTTTCAGAGGGCCGACATTTCTGTATTTAAAATCATTTTTTTTTATTTGATGTAATATTCTGATTTTCTGAGATTTTGAATTTGGTGTTTTCATAAGCTATAAGCCATAATTATCAAAACTATAACTTTGGCACGGTATTAAAAAAAATTGAGTTTGACCAGTATGTGAGCTGCAGCTTTAGTTTTATGGATTGTACATTTTCTTTTTGTTTTTCCTTTTGTATTTTGATGAAGATAGCCATGGCATTAAGTTAATCACATTTGAGCTGTTGTTAACTGCTTGTTTTCCTCTCAGGCGTCTCGTCAGTTTGATATGGAGGGCAGGAAGAAGTTTTTCACGCTGGACATGAACAACATCCTGCTGGAGTGAGTTCATTTGGCCGTAGTTTTCATTGCCAGCGTCTCTGGTTGGTCCGACCATCTCACACTCTCTCTCTCTCTGTGTGTGTGTGTGCAGTATCGAGCTGCAGGTGCAGGAACAGTCTGCGTCTGTGCGCTCCGCCGTCTACACTCATCTGGAGGCGTTCGTGCCGTGTAATAAAGAGGCTTTGCTGAAGCGGCTGAAGAAGCTGAGTCTGAACATCCAGGACGACCGGCTGCGGACGCCGCTGCTCAAACTCAAGCTGGCCGTGTGCAGCGTCATGCCCGAGCAGATCGCTCGATACAACATGGACTGCATGGCCAAAGTTGCCAAGTAAGAAACTGGAGTGCTACTGATTAAGAAGTAAAAAAAAGATACATACAACATTCAAGAATCAAAAGAGTTCATCAAAGATGTCCTAAGACGAGAACTGGGATTGTTCGAAATTTATGAATAATCAGATCTCACGCAATACGTATGTATTTCACGAGGTGGCTATTACAAATTGACGCGACCTCACTTGTACAAATTAGTACGATTTTTGCGAAAATGTACATATTTTACGAGTTGTTTGTACTACTGAGGATTAAAAAAAATATATTTACTAGGGGTGTAACGGTTCACAAAATTCACGGTTCGGCACGTTTTCGATACAGCAAAAAGAAAGAAATGCCAGAGAAATTTCCTTGATTTAAAAAAAAAAATTGTATTAAAAACATTTTTTTTTTAATAAGTGCGTTTTCCTACATCTTGAAACTTTGTGTTTTATAAATGGGGGTTATCTTTGAAGGATGAATAAATAATGTTTTGGTCATCACATTAAAAATAACATTTAAATATGATAATATTTGAGTTTTGAAGTGCCGGAAAAAGATGTGTGACGTACTTGAAAGCATTTTACTATTCCTGCCAAACTTACATGTTACAGTTAGTGTTACTACATTAAATCCATCATTACGTTTGTCATTTGATGTTGGGCAACATTGTAGGAAAAATGGTCCAACGAATCGTTTGGTTTGTAATGCGTCCTGAATCATTTCAATCACATGCTTTTTGATTAATAAAATTTAAGTAAAAAAAATTTAAATTGAAAAAAAAGGAAATCAATAAAAACGTTTAAAAAAAATTCGGGAATTTGGGGAGAAATAAAACAGTTTTATTAGGGTCCTAATAAACGAAGAGACTTGTGTGTGTTTGTGC
The DNA here is from genome assembly GCA_030578275.1 of Meda fulgida. Taxonomy (NCBI): domain Eukaryota; kingdom Metazoa; phylum Chordata; class Actinopteri; order Cypriniformes; family Leuciscidae; genus Meda; species Meda fulgida. The sequence goes on from CM060618.1 coordinate 35,937,117, forward strand.
AGGCAGCAGACCGAAGACGGCGACAGAAACGGCTCAGAGGAGGAAGACGATGAGAAGCCAGGACGAAGAGTGATGGGACCCAGGAAGAAATTCATGTGGGATGACAAACTCAGGTGAAAGTCTTAGATGATCACTAATGCGATAGCCTTGAGACAGACCTGCAGTGGAAGCTTGATGTGTGTGTGTTTGCGCAGGACTCTGCTGTGTAACCTGGTGCGGGTGAAGCTGGGCTGTTACGAGCTGGAGGCTCAGAGTTCACTCTCACCTGAGGATTACCTGAAGGTCTTCATGGAGGCGGAGGTCAAGCCACTCTGGCCCAAAGGATGGATGCAGGCCAGGTGGGTTTCAGACCTCTCCGGGTGCATAATCTTGATTCACTAAACATCCTGACCATTCATCTCTCTCTCTCTCTCTCTCTCCGCTTCTCAGGATGCTGTTTAAAGAGAGCCGAATAGCTCACAATCATCTCACTGGAAACACGTGAGTTTCTCCACTCTGGTTTATTTTTAAGCGCTAACTAGATGCTCAATCTAGATTCATTCATCACAACATGAAGCCTTTTTTGACCTACTTCTCTTAGTGCATCTGTGTTCGATTTTGGCATTCACAACTTATTTTGCTTTCGTAATCTGACACTTTATGACTGAGACACAATTTAGGGCTGATATTTAATCGTTGTAGTGGAATAACATGCATCAATGAACCAGATTGAGACCAAAAACGCGTATTATGTGCTCAATTTTAATGCCATGTACTTTTTGAAGTATTAATTGGAGTGTTAATATAACATTTATCATGTCGTTTATGTCTTTAAATGCCGTTCTCTAAGGCATCTGGTTATTTTGAAACATTTATTAACAGCTGGATCTAGATTAATTCATTACAGTCCACATCTACTTCGTATTAGTGCACATTCACAGATCGATTGTAAGCGATTCATTAGTTCATGTTAGGAAGTTGAAACGGTTATATGTAGTTAGGGTTGAAAAAATAGAATTTAATAATAAAATGAGGAAACATTACAGATCACCACATAGTCATTAATACATATTACATTATATATTAAAAGTTTCATAATTGCAAAGAACAATACTGTTAAATTATCATGCACGTTCATGGCTACATGATGCACAATGAGTAAAATTAATCTTCAGTATTAAACTATGGGCTATAGTGTGAACAACTATCAGTGTTTGCGCATCATTGGTTTCCTTCATCCCACTGTGTGTGTGTGTGTGTGTGTGTGTGTGTGTGTGTGTGTGTGTGTGTGTGTGTGTGTGTGTGATTATACTCATGCAGCGGTTGGGTGTTTTGAGCCGCCGTTCAGTACTGTATTTCCCAGAGAAACGGCTTGGGCCGCTCCGAAGTAATCACAGGATAGCAGAGAGATTGTGTTTTGAAGCCAAATACACTATTCTCTCTGCCGTGTGTGTGATATCTGCCGTGTTTTCCGCCTTAGGACTGCTTGACTGCATTCACTTACTGGATCCTTGGACTGAAAACTTTCCAGGAGTTTAAAATGATCTTATCTTAGACAGGAGTGGAAACAACCGCGTAGTTTTCCCACACTTTGAAAACCCCTGGGCGATAGTGTCAATAATAAACAATGCTTTTTTATTTTTTTTTTTTAATTTTTTTTTTCATTAGCATTTAGCATGATGGTAATTTTACTTAGAAAAAATACTAATCCTTGGTAATAAAATGGATAACAGGCTTAATATTGAACAATTCACATGCGTCACTGATACGTTTTTTTTTTTATTATTAAATTTAAATTAAACTTTAAAAACATATTTTTAAATAGTTTTCATTAAACATAAAAAATATTTTTGTAAATATAATTGTATTTTTATTAAACATTAAATAATTTTATTTGCATTTAAACATTAAAATATTTTATTATTATTTAAATTTAATTTTCATTTAAACACAAAAATATTTAAAATTCGCTTACTGGATCCTTGGAGTGAAAAATTTCCAGGAGTTTAAAACATAAAAAATATTGCTAATTTCGTATGTTGAATCCATAATTCATGTATAACTTTGATGTATACTTTGATAATTAATGTATTTTTATCTTTGTATATTCCTTTATTTTATTTAACACCGAATTAAAATGGAAGCAGTTTTAAGTCATCACTGTTTGACTGTTGAGAGTAAAAACTGCATTGATTTTTTTTGTTTTTTCAGAGTAAAGAAGCGGATGTTACCGACCCCCAAAGCCAAACCCAAGCCTCAGGACAGTGGTGTTCTCCAGCGCCCGGGCCTCTCTGTGGACCCCACCCCCGCCGTCCCGCGCGGGCCGTCCCCGCCGGAGCCCATCTGCCTGTCGGACTCTCTGGACGAGGATCTGACGGCCCCGTCGCTGGACTCCATCTCTCACGCTCTAGCCATGCTCAGCAGCGCCGCTAAAGGCCTGGTCCAGTCCGACAGCCCGCCGTCCACCGACGCTCCCAAACCGGCCCAGTCGCTGCACATGCCGTCGCCACACCTGGCCAAAAAGAGCGCCAACACCCTCCCGGCTCATTCTCCCAGCATCCTCTCCTCCTCGTCTGCGTCTCCGGTCGTTAAAGGAGTGAGTGTTTTATCACAGGTTCAGAGGCCTTCGGTTATTCCCGCTCAGCGACCGTTGGTGACTCCGCCCACTAAACTGGGCGTGTCCCAGCCGAAGCCCCGCCCACCTCCCACATCATCGCCTCTTCACGCTCCTCAAAAGATTCCAGCAAAATCACTGGTCGCCATGTCAACGGGTCTCATCAAAACAAGCAATAACAGCTCATCGCAGCAGTCGCGCGCACTTCTCACCACTTCCTCGCCGTCACTCATAAACGTTAAATCCGTTCAGCCTTTCCACGTGACTGTGACGCCGCAAACTAAAAAACTTGCGCCTCACGAGTCGCCCAAACCGGGCTTCATCACGCCCATGCAGTTCACCAAATCGCCAAACAACCCCAGCTCAAACATCATCAAGCTCACTCCCACCAGCCCGCTTGTCTCCAGGGCGCCTACGTTACCCACCATGCACCAGCACGCCGCTAAGAGCCAGGGCTTCCACGCGGGGTTCATCGCTGGTGGTTACAGCTCCCCCGTGGGGCAGAAGAATTCCTCTCAGGGCAACAACATCTCCAGCCTCGCCACGACAACCGCATCTGTTGCTAAGCAGCCGGTGACCAGCGCCTCCCCCGTGGCAGGGACGGCCAATCACAGCCAGCGACACAGACAAGTAGGCGGAGCTAATCAGGGGGTGAAGACAATCACATCAGTGTCTACGGCCGCAGCGACTCAGCTCTCACAGGTCTCTGTCATAATTTAACTTTGGCATGTTTTTTTTTTCAATAGCATGATGGTAATTTTATTTAAAAAAATAACTAAACTATATATATATATATATAATGAATATAAATAATTCTTTTAATTAAAAAAAAACTAATGAAATTATTTATTTATGTATTTTAGGCATCTTTGCGATTTGACTTTGGTTTTCTAGTGTTTTTATCACTTATTTTCGCTCCACTTGCTGACAAATTCCAGAAGTTCTGGCATTTCAATCGGTGCTCTAGTTTCTTACGTTTTTGCACATTAGAACAGAAAATGGGACTCCATTGTTGCTTAATCACCGTGCAGAGGCCTACTGAAGAGTAATGATGTTTTCAGGTGTCGTCTGCCGCCAGCGCTCTGCTCAGTTCGGCCGGCCCGTCTCTGCCTCTGGGTTTCGGGATGTTGGGAGGACTGGTTCCCGTCTCTCTCCCGTTCCAGTTTCCAAACCTGCTGAATCTTCCTTCATCTGTGGTTTCCACGGCGACCTCCGGTGTCTCGACCAATCCCAGCAGCTCAGGGTTCAACCTTCCCCAGAGTGAGTCGCTCTTCACACGTAAATATATTTAATACTGTATTATTATTATCATTTCAAAACTCTTATTGAGGTGAATTTTACATACTTCATTAGATCTCACAGAATTGACACTGTTTGCTTTTTTAAAATTCCCTAGCATGTTTATTACTGTTGTAATGTTTCTGATACACACTTGCATAATAAGCGCATTTATTACAGATTATAACTGTATGTGTATATATATATATATATATATATATATTAGTGCTGTCAAACGTTTAAAAGATTTAATCGCGATTAATCGCATGTCATAGTTAACTCACGATTAATCGCAATTAATCGCACATTTTTATCTATTCTAAATGTCTCTTGATTTCTTTTTGTCCCATTATTTTTTTTTCTCATTTTAATGCTCTTATCAACATGGAAAAGTGGATCGGCTTGCTTTGTGCAAATGTTTTTTTTTAATTGAAAACAACTTTGGCATATACTGTGTTCAATTTCACACTAACATTCTCACTTGGAGCAAATAATCTCTCACACGATGTAACGCTGTCCATCAATAAAAGGGTGAAAGAAATTCTGACGAGGACCTGATATTGACGAGGGGGCGGGGAATTCGCGTCAGCTGTGTGTGTGTGTGTGTGTGTGTGTGTGTGCTTGGCCATCATCAAGTGGTATTTCAGACTGGACGTGCTGCGATGATAGCTCAGTTCACAACGACAAAACACACAGATCACTTTGGTCTCGTCAATGGAACCATTTGCAACTTTTTAAAAGTAAACTTTCCATTGAGAATCTTATTGGCATCCATTTCGGCGTCTCGCGCTCCTACTATTTGGCCGGCTCGCAAGCCCAAACAAGTGTGTGCGGCGTGCCTGTTGTTTTGTTTCCGGTCTAGCTGGATCCGCTTGCGCTTTCAAAACGCACTCCCAAACGTCCTGTTGCAAAAGCATGTAAAAAAACTACAAAGGATGCTAGGCCAAAAAGACCGTTAATCATGCGAGAAAAAATTTGACGCCGTTAAAATGGGTTTGCGTTAAAAGAATCGCCTTTAATAACGCGTTTAACTGACAGCCCTAATATTATATATGTATGTATGTATGTGTGTGTGTTTATTTATTTATTTTAATTTAAAGACTTTTTTTATTCTCCTGGGAAAACTAGATTTTCTATGAAATATATTAAACTGAAAAAGCTCATTCAATTGCTATATTTTTACTGTATTGTAAGAAAATATTGTTAAATTGTATGTTCTTGATTTATTGAATTTTTATTGTTACGACTCGTTTGCCATTAAAATAGTCTTTGCTGCTGATATGGTGTTAAATAATAAACACATAAAATACATTTATAAATATTATTACAATAAATATTGTAAAATAAATTAAAATATAAATCGTTTAAAGTGAGCATGTATCAGGAATATTCTGGCAGTGATAAATATTCCAGAAGTGGTTCAAGTTGAATAAACATGTTTTTTAATCCGTCAAGCAGACAAAGTTATTTCCCAATGCCAGTATCTGGAAAACAACCCAGTATCGACCCAGTATTGAATCACTAGTATTTCTGCTCATGAATCAGTGGAGTCAGATGTAAGCGAAGAAAATCAAATCCTCAGCTTGGCCCTTCAGTCACGTCTAACCATGCGTTCACACCACCGCCGGCGAGAGCCGCAAAATTCGCTCTCGCCGCCCTGGAAAGATTCGTTGATGCTCTGACGTAGATCGAATGCTTGGTCTTTTTTAAAACTTTATGTAAAGGGGCCGCAAAGCAAACAAAGCACATCGATAGTTATTTTTGCCGAAAATTGATCGATGGAAAGAACTTAATTATAGTGACATGTTTGCTAACGATTTAAACAAATTAAATTTGTGTGGTGTGGCTTTTGTGTTCATGGTTAAGTGCTAATCTGAAAAAATAAGCGTTCTACCGCGAAAATCTTGCCTATAAATAGTGTTGCGCGCCGCCTTATGAAATTCAAATGATCAACCTCTCCTCTATTTTTTTGGGAACTAATGTGGTCGGAACCAAAGTTACTTGACTGCGTTCTCTGGAATCCTCTCAAACGGAGCACTTCTGCAGTCCCAACGGTTGCCGCCAAGGGGGTCATCCATTAGCCGAGAATGTATAAAAGGCTCCATTACTTTGTATCTTACGTTATGGCCCCATAGAAGCCGTTTTTGTAAAAATTAGACTAACGATTGCATCATAACCACGCGACTTTGTCGCACAATGGAGACATTACCGTACAGACAGGAGAAGCTTGCAGAAAATCTTTTACTGTCTATGAGGCAATCGGGGGGAAATTGAGGCATAAAGAAGAGGTAGAAGCCCATAGATAGAGAGTCCATAATGGCAACGGAACAAAATATTTCAACGTTTTTGAGGAACTAGGTGATTCAGATTTGTCTTGCCACAGCTACTAGAAGATTTACAACTGTCAGACTGTCGTCACGCTCAGTTTGAGCCTGCGCAGTCGCTCAGCCATCAGACAGGAAGTGCAATAATCGGGCTTCAGTCTTCTCCGTTGAAATCAATGGGTCGCTGTGTCCATTTCTTTTACTGTCTATGGTTGCCGCCGAACCGCGTTATAGCTCATTACCATAAAGTTGACCTGATTTCAACTTCTCCTCGCCGCTCTGACATTGAAAATGAATGACTTCCGGCCACTTTGACGCTCTCGCCGGCGGCGGGGTGAACGCACCGTAATATACACCGCTGCAGTTAAAATACTGTCAACTGCACAACTCAGACTTTTAATCATTTGTTAGCTTTTGGACACCATATATATGTGTGTATTTGTGTGTGATAGCTGCAATAACTACTTGATCAAATCTGTAATAATCATGAAAATTAACTAGTCACATCACTGAACAAATTTGACATTTTAGTAGTAAAAAGCTAATTTTTATGGGGGGAAAATCTCATTGACTTTTTACTGTTATATTCAGTATTCCAATTTTTTTCAAAACTGCTTCTAATAGCAAGTCGCTGTCATCGTTAAACTTTCAAATACCTCAGATGTGTTCTTATAGAATGTTAAAAAGACATTTACACCACATTAAACTTAAAAATGTCAAATGTGTTCTTCTGGAATGTTGAAAACATTTGAATCACATTAAATTTCAAATACCTCAGATTTGTTCTTTTGGAATGTTCAACTTTTAAACCACATTACATTCTAACCTTGATCATTTAACACATTTTGCGCACTATGTGAAGCAGATATTGCACAGATTTCAGTTGGGAAAACATCATAATGAATGAATGAACGGACTGTTTAGTTGATGTAAGCACTTCAGTCGTGTGTGTTTGGTAGTTTCTGTTGCTGCTGGTGTGTTTTTGTGGCTCATCTTCCTCATGAATCTGATTTCCTCCATTGGTTTCGTCTCCTTGTCCATCCCGTCTCATGCGTGTCGGTGTGTGTGTGTGTGTGTGTCCCGTCTCTCCTCAGATGTGTTAAAAGGTCTCATGTCAGGGGCTCAGGCTGCTCTGCCGCCACACTTGCAGCTGGCTTTCTCAGGTAAACGCTCACGACGCCTCCCGCTGGCTGCATGCGTCTTCTGTTAGCCGCTTTCTTCATCTTCTGTCGGGACACGCCACCCGTGTTCGGTTCACTGACCCCTCTCTCTGTCTGTGCAGATGTCAATCAAACGCAGGGCGGAGATTTGCAGAGGAAGTCCTTATGACATCACAGAGCTCCTGACTGCTGGCTGATCCGGTGCTGACTGACTCCGCCCACTTTTATGCATGATCTGCTGGTTGTCCAATGAGAAAGAACTGTTTTTATACGCATTTGAATATCATGAATAATGAATTAGCTTGAATAATGATGCGTAAGTTGTACATATGTATCAATGTTTACACAGACAGACCTAATCACTGTGGACGGGGAGGGAAACGCGTGTGTGTGTGTGTGTGTGTGTGTGTTTGCATGTACATTAGCGGGCAGTTTTTTAACGTGTTGAGTGTTTGAATATTCCTGAGCGAGTGAATGTGTTCCTCCCTCTCTCGTGTAGGTCGGTGTCTTTGGTGCTGTTCATGAACGAAACGCCCCTTTAAAGTCAAAACAAACTGAAAACCAAATGACGGAAACGGGCGATTGTAATATACTTGAACTTTCAGGATTTGTTTACTTGCGTTTCAGGACACGTGCAAAATAAAAATACAGAAGCCTTAGTAAAAACTGTGTGTCTTGATGTTTCTGATGCATCTTTATTATTGGTTGAATTGATCTTTATTTGCATGTTTTAAGTGCACTTTGCAGATGATTTCAGTCTGAAATGTAACTTCAGAGCACTTTTGAATTGTATTGTTTTACACATACTTGAACTTAATGCAATACAAAAGTAGGTTCAACAAACAGTACATCAATATAAACTGATTCTAGTTAAGAGGGATATATAAAGTGAGTTCTTTAATTTGCAAACTTAGACTGTCACTTCCATCATTTTTGTTTTCTGATGTATAAATCTATCCTTAAAAAGATTCATTCTAGGTTATTTAATGTTTAATGAAAGGTGTGTGATCATAAAAGCTGTCAGACTCAACTCTTTTTCTAGCCTTTATGCATGAATTTAACTTTTTTTCAAAAGAAATGTAATTTTAAGCAGGACAAAGGCATAAAAACACAGACATTTACTTTTCACACAGGATCGAGATCACTAAATATTGAATTCAATATTTAAGGTTTTGTGACAGCAAATTACCCTTGTGAATTGATGCGGTTTATATTACACATGGCAAGTCATTTCATCCAAAACAGAAAATGTTCAACTCTGGCCAATTAGCAACAGAAAAAGCAAACGTCATACAAAGGTAATTACTAATTGTAATTATTTTTGTTAAAGAGAAAGCATGGTATCCTAACTGTGGTAACGTGTGTAAAATGCATGAACAATGCGATCGGGTGTTGGTCACGTCATACAGAGCCAGAAGACGGGCGGTACTGTGACTTTAATTTCATCATCAATTGACATTCAAGTACCAAACATGTGGAGTACAAAATATCAAGGTGAACGAGAGCTTTCTAATGCCATGGACTGAGCGATACACTGCAAATAACATCATAAAAATAATCAGAATCCAACAGACAGTCAAATACGGCAGCGCACAAGGTCAAACTCAATCTGGAAACAAAGACTTGAAGGAAAAGAGTGTGTGTGTGTGTGTGTGTGAGGATGATGATGTGGCAGTGCGGCCCACAGGAAGAGCTCCAGTCTATTTGACCAGCGGCCTGGTTTTATCATCGTCTCCACACTGATGCGCTTTATACTTTTTCACTTCTGCCATGTATTTAGTCCAGGCGTCTCCTTTTCCAGCCTCCGCCTGCATTAAACACACACACAGATCAGTGAACACATGAAAACTACACTTAAAATACACTACCACTTAAAAGTTTGGGTATGGAAAAAAAAGAAGAAAAATAACAGAAAAATCATATTTAGTCCTCGGATGCCATGTCCGTAATATAGCAAAAAATCAAGCATTTATTGCATCTCAAAGGGATTCATTAAAAGAAGTTATTACATCAATAACCAGCGCGGTTGAACAAAACATTTACGATATGATGGTTACGTCGTTGTACGGCGAACGCAGCCACAGAGAGAGAAGGTGGAAAATTATGGTTTAAAAAAAACTATTGTTATTGTTATATCTGACACGACTGTTGCTAGATGAACATGTAGGAATGAAATATGCTTTACAGATATTTCAATCATATAAATCAACAAACTGAAAAAATTATATTTCAACGCATGCACACTGGCTCTATGACATGAAAATTATGACAGAAAAGCCAAAATTATTACAGAAAAGTCTAAATTATAACATTAAAAAGCTAATATTACAACATTAATTGTCGAGATGAAAAGTCAAAATTATGACGTAGTACTAAATTGATATGACAAAAAAAACTAAATTATTACAGTCTAAATTGACATTGAAGTCAATGATATAATTTTTGATATATTTATGATATAAAAAGCCAACATTTTGGCATAAAAACTAAATTAGATATGACATACTACATTTGCATAAGTCAAAATTGACAGTCAAAACCATCTACATTATGACATTAAAAGCCAAAATTTTGATGTAAAATGTAAATTAAATCAAAATTCGTTAAAAAAAGTCAAAATTATGACAGAAAAAGTCAAAATTACGATATTTAAAAAAATAAATGACTGTCTACAGTCAAAATTGAGTGTCATCATTTTGACTGTCAATTTTTATTTGAGTCTAAATTATGAGTCAAAATCGAGTGTCTAAATTCCAACGTTAAAATTAATGTTGACAGAAGTAAAACATTTTAGTCAAAATTGACAAAAAAATTACAATTATGACAAATTCAATTATGATAGTAAAAATTATAACATTTTGACTTTTTGTCTTCGTTTAGCCAGTCACAATTTTAACTTTTTCTCATAACGTTTATTGTCATAATTGTGACTTTATATCATAACGTTCAACTTTATGTTATATTATAGCCTCATAATTGTGACTTTTTGTCATAATTTTTGACTTATGACATTTAGCCTGTCATAATTTTGACTTGTCATAATTGTAACTTTTTCCTCATAATTTTTATTGTCATAATTGTGACTTAAAAACAATGTTAAACTTTTTATGTTATAATTTAGCCTCAGAATTGTGACTTTTTTTCATAATTTTGACTTTTTGTTATAATTTAGACTCAGGCTAAATGTTGAGTCAAAATTACAACAAAGTCTAAATTATGAGTCTAAATTATACCAAAAATTATGACAAAAAGTCGCAATTATGCGGCTAAAATATAACATAAAAAGTTGAACATTATAATATAAAGTCACAATTATGACAATAAACATGATGAGAAAAAGTTAAAATTGTGACTGGCTAAATGAAGACAAAAAGTCAAAATCTTGTTATACTTTTTACTGCCATAATTGTGACTTTATATCATAATGTTCAACTTATCTTAAAGTAAAACTAGAGAACAAACTTCTCTTTTTACAACCTTTTTTTTCTCTTTCTCTTTCTTTCCGGCTAAATCGATCAAACGCCTATATTGTGTTTATTTAATTTATACATATAATATATGTCTGTCTACTGTTTATACTATGTATACTTATACTACATATTTCATGTTCAATGGAAGAGAGTGGATGATGTCACAGGCCCTTAACATTGGGGGATTTTATTTTATTTATTACGTTTGGGTTCATGTTATTTCTATCTATCTATTACACAGTTTTAGTTTTGTCACAGGTCAAGCAGACATATTTTGGTTTTGCAAAACGCATTTAAATTCACACCACTTTTTCATTAGATTATGGATAAATTAAAAATGTTATCGCTTAATATCAGAGGACTTGCCAGTCCACATAAGAGCCAAATGATGATCTACTTGCGCAGGAAAGCGATCGATATCGCTCTGATTCAGGAAACTCACCTAAAGAGAGCAGACGATCAGAGATCACAGAATACACTTTATAGAGTTGCAGATTTTCTACTGATAACTGTAAAACTAAAGGTACAATCGTTTTGATTTCTCGTAACTGACACCTAAAGATTGACAGAGAAAGTCAAGATCAATCTGGCAGGCTTGAATATTAGTGTACAAACATTAAGGGGAAGAGCATAGCGTTTGTATCAATCTACACCCCTTCAATATTTGAGGCTAATATTTCCCCACATGTAAAATCACTAGCTTTCATTGATAGACTCATAAAAGCGCTGAATTTGGGCGATGTTTGGACATCTGGGAACCCTCGAGTAGAAACTCTACCTTTTTCTCGACACAACATCTCTCTTACTCAAGAATAGACTATCTTCTGTCCTCAAAGAAACTTCTGAACTCTTTTGACCAGACAAAAAAAAAAACATTCATTTTGTACGCGAAGTCGTGATCTAGTGATTATGACATGGCGTGAACGCACCTTATGATAGATACTGAATGAACCTTATATTAAAAAAGGATATATAGTCTGTTCTCACCTCGGAGTCCAGTTTCTGTTTCTTGGCCACCATCCCTGTCTTGAGGGCCAAACGCGCGCCTCCCCTCCGCTTGCCCACCTGAGTTAATAAGGGAACAGACTCAGAGCGTTACACGGGCTTTAGGAAGCGACCAGGACCCGAACAGAGCCAGAATCTACTGCTGTATCAGTGTGTGTGTGTGTGTGTGTGTTACACTAATGTAAAGCGCTTCCACTGCCTCTCTTACAATGCTGCTCACGCTACAAGGCTTCTTGTCCTGAGCCGCTTGCCCTGCCGGAGCAGGACTCTTCGTCTTCTCCTCCTCCTCAGTCTCTCTCTTCCTCTTCTCCTCCTCCTCCATCTTCTTCTTGAACATCTCCATGAAGCTGCCGTCGTTAGCGAAGGCGTTGGCCGCTTTGGGCGCCCCGTGCGCCGGGCTGCTGCCGCCGGACTCCCCGCTGCTGCTGCTGGAGGACTGATGATGATGGTGGTGGTGATGAAGATGTCGGCGATGATGTTTGTCTGATTTATGCTGCCTTTTCTCCATCGTTTCTGACGTTTAGTAAAATGATAAACAACCTTTTACTTTCACGCAGCCTGTGATTTTACAGGGCTGTTTTGATGTCCGCACTAAAGTGAAGACTTAGTAAAGAATGAATCGTAATTTAAACGTAGCAAACACAATAAAGACGAAAGTTAAATAATAATAATAATAATAGGCGTGTTTGTCTTATATTGTGGTAATATCGCGGCGTCTCCCGATAAGCAAAAACACCTTTAACAACAAACGCAAAGAGCGCAATTTATCGAGTCGCGAGTCCGTATGTGATTATAATCACTGATCGGGCGGATTGTGGGATGAATCGGCAGGATTTCGGGGTTTAATCCCGATGTTTTTCCGCACAGTTTTGTTTTATTTTAGAGTCGCTCCGCCATGATGCATTTCATCTGCAGTCAGTGTTCGCTCGTGTGAGTGACGCGCCGTCGCCCCCTGCAGGCCGGAAGAGGAACTGCAGCGACTTATTTTCTTCTTCTTGGGGTTTATTTAGCGGTTACTGCAGCGTCTTGCACTTATTTCATTTTTTCGTCCATTAAATATATAATACAATATTAATTGTAACAGTTACATGGGTCAGCAATAGAGATATGTTTAAAATTCTGATTCTGAATAAGGATTATTATTATTCATCAATTTTTGATTTCAAATCAATTTGATTAAAATAATAAATAATGATATACAAATGTTGATTTAAACAAATACAAAATATTTAAATTAATGCATAAAATTAGATTTAAATAAAACACACATAATACATCTTACAATACAATAGTGAGTAGAAAAACGTACTGATGTAGCAAAAATAGGCTAATACTTTGCATTTATAATAGATATATGTTTTTAAGTATAATGGGGTCTAAACATGAAAATATTTAGCTTCCTTTAAGGATTGTGATCATATTTGGCATTTAAAAGATTGAAAACACGCCCTAGAAATAAAAGTGATTAGATATTATTAAGGCTATATATTAACAGCTATTGAAACCCATTTTAAAGTCCACTTTTGTATCTTACCTTTATCTTTACGGCAAACACACAGTCATGGACTACATATCTAACAATGCTATTGTTTTACCAAATGTATCAATTTACTTAATATAAGTAGGCCTATACTGAATTGTAGGTGATGTTCAATAATTATAAAACATAGCAATTTACAACCTATTACATTTCTTAGTTGTTACTTTAGCAGACGATTATGGCACGAGGTAATCACTGATGTGCGCAAATGTTTGTCACTGTGGGATTATTATACATAACAATGTTTTACATGGTTTGAACTGTGTATGCTGTTTCTGTTGGGGTGTGGAATGAATGCAAGGCTGGATTAAGAGTCCACAGGTGTGTGCGTGTGCGTGTGCGTGTGCGTGTGCGTGTGCGTGTGCGTGTGCTTGTGCGTGTGCTTGTGCGTGTTTGTGCGCGTGCGCTTGCGTGCGCGTGCGTGCGCGTGTGCATGTGCATGTGTGTGTGTGTAGTAGTAGTAGTGTTATTTACTCATGCAATCAACGATAGAATACGATAATTCATACAGAATGTTTTTTAGAAAAATAATACAAAGATAAGTAAAAAGTCAAAACAAATTCACACCAGTTACACCTGCAGGATGGCCTGTCCAGAGGCACTGAGAGCTCGGTTCTGGAAAAGGCACACACAGATTGTGGATTGATTCAGAGCATAATGAGTAATTACCAGGCAATTTCTGTTTACTAAGCAAAGTTAAGGGGGCAGATAACCCAATTTTGCTTTGTAAATCAACAAATACCAGTGCATTTTTCTTCTAATATTCAACGAAGGCCAACTAACCATTTAGATCACAATGGTGTGTTGAAAATCAAGGTCAGTTATGAATCTCAGAGCACCGGTGCAAAGCATCCAGAGAGACAAGAAGATAAGAGGGCATGTGTTGATACACTACATCCCCATAGTCAAAAACTGGTAAAGACACTTGTTTCTTCCCCGCATTAAATGAAAAGCATGACTTGTTTCTAAAATAAAATCAAAACTTTTCTTCAGTTTTTGCCTCAAATATTTGAAATGTGAACCAAATGTAACGTGTTATTGATAATACCGAGGTATTTGTACTCCGATACTAATGTAATCAGACTACCCCGAGAAACCCGTAGAGAGATTGAATTTTTAGTAGAAATTTTAGAGTTAGAAAATAACATACATTTCGTTTTTTCTCATTTAAAACCAGCTTCAGTGCACAAAATTATATCGAAACTAGATTGTAAAAAAGCCACAGATTGTTGCTTAGAGGAAGCTGAACAATATATAATAGTATTATCTGCATAAAAATGTCAGAATGTGATCAGACAGAGAAAAAAGTCAATAAATTTAATTTCTATTTTTGATGTGAATTAAGAACGTTATCACATTTAATAATTTAGCAGATGCTTTTATCCAAACTGACTTACAAATGAGGAGAGCAGTAGAAGCAGTCAATCAAATAATAGGGCAACAAAATGCAAACGTGCTGTGATGAGTCCCATCAGGGACGAGCACTGGGGGGTTGCTCGTAGGTTTTTCTCGACTCACGTTGCACATCCGTGGTGAAATGAATTAATAAATAAATCGTACAATGAATGCAGATTCGCGTCTCTCAATGGAATCTCTCAATCACACTTTGTTTTGTGCACTTAATTGTTATAGATCAATTCCAGCAGACAACCAAAACATCACTTAAGAGACATTAGGATCAAGACACCAACTAAAGCAAACACTGATCACCATAACGGTGACTTACAATTTGTGATTTTCTCCTTCAGTGATTCTGCTTGTTAACATCAGGCGTCTTCAATAATGCTCAATCATCACTAAATTAATCACTTAAGTATCTCATTAACTTTAACACTCTTGAGTGTTTATTTAACACTGGAGTTTTGCTGTGTAGTAAATGCCGCTTCATCTGAAAGCAGGTGAAGGTGATTTACTACTAATCAAGGAACCGGCTTTACTGAAGAGATGCACATAACAATATCGTGCGGTAAATCGCCCAGCCATATTCTCTTGTCACAACAAATGTGCTTCATGAACACAGAGTTGGAGCAGCCAGATAAAAACTTTAATATTAAAAAATAAAAGGGTCAAGAGATGAAGGTTATAATGGTTACCTGTTGATGGTTTTATAATAATCATGACATAATTTGATTCACTGAGGTATTTGCTATTTTTTCCCACACTCAGGGACTGTTAAATGAACACTGAAGCAGTGCTAAAGTTAATGAGATGATTAATTGAGTGATGATTGAGCATTATCGAAGACACCTGCTGTTAACAAGCAGAATCACTGAAGGAGAAAATCGTAATTGGTATGTTACCATTATGGAGATCAGTGTTTGCTTTAGTTGGGGTCTTGACCCTTAAATTATTATCTTAAGTTTCATGTTTGGCTGATAAATTTGAGTTACAACAACTTGATGGATAAAGAGAGTAGTCTGTTAAATGGTATTTGTCTTATTAATAACATTTCAATTATTTCAAAATTAATTTCTCCTTCAGTGTCTTTGATGATCTTCAATTATCACTTAAATATTTCATTAACTTTAGCACTGCTTCAGTGCTCATTCAACGGTGTCTGAGAGTGGACTCATATAAACACTGAGCAGTGTTAATTTAACAATTTTTAGATTCCAAATACCTCAGTGAATCAAGCTATTTCATGATGATTATTGTCATAACCCGGCTCAAAGGCCATGACAAATTCAAAGAGGACGCAAAGAATTACCAAAAGTAAAGATTTATTGTAATAGCTTAAACAATAAAACTAATAAGTAACAGCAAGTAGCGCGTGTTAGTCAGTGACGTCAGTGGTGTAAATGTGAATGAGTGACTGTTGCAAAGTTTGAGTGTTGAAAAATAAAGGTAATAGAACATAATATAATCAACAACAAAACAAAGATGCGCTGCTGGCAGGAGTGAGACCAGATCAGAGAGAGAGCGAAAGATTCAAAGGGCCAGAGTATTTATCTTCCCACAGCATCTAGCGCAGGTGCTCCGAATCTGGCTCTGATACCTTCAAAGACAAAAGGGAAACAGTGAACTGCCCAACACCACACAGCAAAACACTCAACTATGCATGGCCGTCACATTATATAACCCTCAACAGGTAACCATTATAACCTGATCTCACTTCACTTTAGCTTTCTTTGCTGCTGCAAATGTGTTTAACTAAACACACTGTCACAACGGCCAAAAAAAGACAAAAGATACATCAAGAGTTAAGAGCCCAACTAATGGAAACACTAATCACTGTTACCCTTCAGGGACTACCGCTGCGTGAAAATGCAGTGGGAACGCCCTCCAGCGTGACGCGTCTGAAGCATGAATGAAATCAGTCAATGGAGAGATGGAATGTCATCGCGAGTGACGTCATCGACCAGGAAGCTATAAATATCCCCTGAGCACACAAGCCGCCAACTTTTTGTTACTTCAGCAAACTCTGTGTGTGTCTGAAATCTCTCGATTGTGTTTGTCTGTGTTAGACAGGAGTTTTTCACTATATATTTACAAAAAAAAAACATTTTGAGTGTCAAAGTGACGAGCGAGCAATATAGGAAGTGTGTCCCCCCCTGTACACGTATATCACGGGTGGGGATACACATCAGCTGTGTGTTGCTTGTTTGGGAATGCAGCATGCACAGTCGGCCCTCGAGGGGGTCGATTGTGAGCTCTGCGCTCGCGGCGATCACTCTTCGAGGAGAGTGGTTCGTTGCCAGCTCCCCGAGGCTCGGGTCTTGCTTCTGTTGAGGCAGAGCGGCGGCGCTTGTCTTGGGGTTTGCAGACGGATCTCACTGGCGACGTTGAGACGGGCTCTGCCCTATCTCAGCTATCTCCAGCGAGATCTAGTGCCTCTCACCTGGCTCCGGAAGCACGCTTTGGCGGTTACCTCTGCCCGGGTCGAGGCACATGATGTCGAGCTTAGATTATCCAGTTCTGAGGAGCTGGATGTCTAAAGTGTCGCATCAGCTGAAACTGACTCGTCACTCCAGCATACAAATATAGATGAGGGGCTGATTGATGTGTTATCTCGGGCTGTTGAAAAGCTCAGCATCGAGTGGCCAACTGATAGGCAGGAGTCTAGAAATAAAAGCAAACTAGACGATAGATTTCTGTCTGCACGTCCTCAGCCTTCTCGCCGGCGCTTACCATTCTTCCCAGATCTTCACTCTGAGGTTACAAAGACCTGGGTTAGACCTGTTTCAAGCAGAATTTATACTAACCAATCTAATGCTTATGGAAACATTTTTGGTGCAAACACTTCAGGGTATGTGACGATGCCGAAGGCGGAGGAGACGCTCGCTAGCTATCCCTCTCCTGCTTCATCATCCTCACTTAAAGCGCCGGCTCTGCCCTCTAAACCACTAAAAAATACTTCTGTGTTAGTGGGAAGGCTTACTCGGCGGCGGGTCAGGCGGCTGCATGTTTACACACTTTAGCTATTATGCAGGCTTATCAGGCTGACCTGCTTAAAGATGCGTGTGATGGGGGGGAAATTTCTGGTGAGATGATTAATGAGCTCAGGCAGACTGCTGATCTCACTCTTCGGGCCACCAGGGAGACCGCTAAATATATCGGCGAGGTGGAAACTTTTCACCTCTTGGTGTGGAGAGCACGAGCAGGACCCAGTTAACTGCCCGGTCGGTACAGTGCTGGATTTCCTGCAGGACCGTCTCTCCACAGGGATATCCCACTCCACACTGAAGGTGTATGTGGCGGCCATAGCTGCTTACCACGCCCCTTCAAGTGGAGGTTCCCTCGGGAGACACTGCGTTCCCACTGCGATTTCACGCAACGGTAGTCTCTGAAGGGGAACGTCCCGGGTTACGTATGTAACCCTAGTTCCCCGAGGGGACGGACACTGCGTGTCCTGCCATTCTCCCGGCATCCCCTTGGGTCGCTTGCTTCAGCAACTTCTAGCTGGCGGCTTGTGTGCTCAGGGGATATTTATAGCTTCCTGATCAATGACGTCACTCGCTGTGACATTCCATCTCTCCATTGACTGATTTCATTCATGCTTCAGACGCGTCACACTGGAGGGCGTTCCCACTGCGATTTCACGCAGCGTCTGTCCCCTCGGGGAACTAGGGTTACATACGTAACCCGGGACGTTATGTGTTCCTGTAAGGCAGGGGTCCTCAACTCTGGCCCGCGAGATCCACTTTCCTGCAGAGTTTACCTACAACTCTAATCAAACTCACCTGAACAAGCTAATCAATGTCTTCATGATTACTACACCTTACAGGAACACAGCAAAATCCCCAGTGTTAAATCAACACTACTCAGAGTACATATTGTCCCAATCTAAAGAGTGTTAAAAGTGGTAAAGTTAATGAGATAATTAACTGATTAATTAAGGCAGGGGTGGGGAACGTTGATCCTGGAGGGCCACTGTCCTGCAGAGTTTAGCTCCAACCCTAATCAAACACACCTGAAGCTAATCAAGGTCTTCAGGATTACTAAAGTTACAGGCAGCTGAATGTTTTTTTCAGGGTTGGAGCTAAACTCTGCAGGACAGTGGCCCTCCAGGATCAACGTTCCCCACCCCTGAATTAAGGGATGGTTGAGTATTAGTGATTAACACCTGCTGTTAACAATCAAAATCACTAAAGAAAAGAGAAACACAACTACAACTGACTTCAGCCAGAGTCTTAGGGGGCTTTCACACTGGCAGTTTAGTTCGGAACGGGGCACGGTTCGCATAAAAAATCGCTAATGTGAACGCTGTCATGGCCCCGGGTGCGCACTAGGGTACCGAAAACGAGACTACCTGGAAGAGGTGGTCTGAGTTCGGTTGCTCCCGAACCGTGCCGCGGTTCGCGTGAATATGAAAGCAGCACGGACTCGGTGCGCACTTGTTCAGGAAGTAAAGTGACCTGCGCATGCGTTTTAGCTTATTGTGATGTATTCAGTTAAATAAAACACTTGTAAGGAATGATAGTGTTGATGATTTACCTTGGATACGAGCGAGAGTGAGCCTGCAGTGTATTCGTCCATTGCGCATGAAATCAGGGCACCAAATTTGGATATGCACTGTCTCAAAAGAGTCCGTTTGCAAGCAGCAGAAATCCACCTTATGTGACACATGCACAGTAAACCTGTATTGTTCACTCAACTGCGCATAATAGCAGCGAATTAATAAAAAAACACAATATTGCCCCGCGTTCTGTTTTCTATCATGCGCCATGCACGTTTGCGATGACGTAATATGCACGCAAACGCACCAAGGTTCAATAGAATCAAGTTGAGTGTGAAACCAGACCAATGCTGCGGGGGGCGCCGGGAACAAACGCGCTCGGGCTCGGACCACAGCAAACCAGCCCAGTGTAAAAGCCCCCTTAGATGAAATCAACTGAAGAGAAAAAAAAGACATTAAATCTGAAGATCTTAACAGAGGAGGATTAAACAACTTCACAAACAGCATTACCAGCTTTATTACTTACCAGACTGACTTTATTTTGTTCACACGTCTACTGAAGTTGTATTGAGAATTAACAGAGGTTTAACTCTTTCATTTGAAGTCACCATAACAGTGATTAGTGTTTCCATTATTTGGGGTCTTAACTCTTACAACATTTTTTTTTGGCCGTTGTGACAGTGTGTTTAGTTAAACACATTTGCAGCAGCAAAGAAAGCTAAAGTGAAGTGAGATCAGGTTATAATGGTTACCTGTTGATGGTTATATAATCATCATGAAATAGCTTGATTCACTGAGGTATTTGGAAAATCTAACAATTGTTGTTAAATTAAAACTGCTCAGTGTTTATATGAGTCCACACTCAGACACCGTTAAATGAGCACTGAAGCAGTGCTAAAGTTAATGAGATATTTAAGTGATAATTGAACATTATCGAATAAATGAGCACTGAAGCAGTGCTAAAGTTAATGAGATATTTAAGTGATAATTGAACATTATCGAATACACCTGATGTTAACATCACTGCAGGAGAAACTAGTAATTGGTATGTTACCATTATGGAGATCAGTGTTTGCTTTATTTGGGGTCTTGACCCTTAAGACATCAACTTTTGAGTTTGTTTGGCTGTTGTACCTTAGTTTAAACAGCCAGATGAACAAAGAGAAATGTTATATGATGGTGTAGATTGTGATTGACGTAATCAATATTTGGTATGAATCACTGAACTCATTGAGTGCTTAGTTCCAGAATAATTATTTTTATCTTATGGATTAGAGCAGAACTGCTGTTGTAAAGTATGCATATTTTAGTCTTTCCTATTAAATCCAAATGATCAAATCAGTTACATCCACAACAAAAAAAAACCTTTTTGAAAGCTCTGCAAGTAGGCACACACAGACATCAAGAATTAGCGTATGAATCTTAACAATGGTGACAAAAAGATGACCTCTGAACATAAGCTCATGTTGCAACTAAGGTACAACAGTCAAACAAAAATCTGAAAGCTCATGAGTTAAGGGTCAAAAGCGCAAATAAAGCAAATACCGATCTCCATAATGGTAACATAACGATTACGATTTTCTCCTTCAGTGATTCTGCTTGTTAACAGCAGGTGTTCATCACTAATGCTCAATCATTCCTTAATTAATCAGTTAATTATCTCATTAACTTTACCACTTTTAACACTCTTTAGATTGGGACAATATGTACTCTGAGTAGTGTTGATTTAACACTGGGGATTTTGCTGTGTTCCTGTAAGGTGTAGTAATCATGAAGACATTGATTAGCTTGTTCAGGTGAGTTTGATTAGAGTTGTAGGTAAACTCTGCAGGAAAGTGGATCTCGTGGGCCAGAGTTGAGGACCCCTGGTCTAAATTAAATACATTTTCAATGTCTTCTGATCAGAACAATTTATAAGAAATTTCTTGGATAAGATTGAACTAACAAAGATTGAATTAACAAAGTAAAGACACTCAATATATCTTTGATATATATCAAATGATGATTGTAAAAATTCAGCCAATAACACTGATCATTTCTTCTCAATGTTTATCTGGCAATTATAACTTAAGTACATCAGCCAAACAACTTTGAAGAATAAATGGTGTAAGGGTTAGCAATGCTAAAGCAAATACCGATTCGCCATAATGGTGGCTTAAAAATTTAATTTGCTCCTCCAGAGATTCTGCTTGTTAACATCAGGTGTCTTCGATAATGGCCAATCATCACTCAATGAATCACTTAATTAGCAGAGGTCAAAATCTTGACATCAAATTGACATCGACACTGATGTCAATATGAATTTCATTTTTGACCTATTTCGTGACGTCATTTTGACATCAACGTTTGATGTCATATTGAAGTTAAATTGAAGTCCGGGTGCCCGCTGGGATAGCAACATTGTGCAAGCCAGATCTGGGCCACAAGCAGGCCATAGCAATGCCACATGTCAGCCAAGAGCAAAGAAATAAACCAGAACTAGACCTTATCTGAGTCACAAAATCTGTGTATATTAAATATGGAGTCACCGCAGCCGTAATAAGCCTGTTAACAAGCAGAATCACTGAAGGAAAGAAGAGAACAGAAAAAGAGATGAACAGAAACAAGGTAACTGACTTGCAACCACATCCTGAAATCAACTGAAAAGAAAGAAGACATTACATTTCAGCAGAGGAGGATTAAACAACTCCACAAACAGCATTACCAGCTTCACTTATTACTAACCAGATTGACTTTATTTCTGTCAGACGTCTACAAAATTTATTGAGAATTAACAGGGGTTTAACTCTGTTTCTGTTTATTTGCAGTCACCATAACAGTGATTAGTGTTTCCATTTAATTGGGATCTTAAGTCTACTATATTATATGTTCACTTTTTGCTGATTTAACAATGTGTTTGTAAATCATATATGCAGTCGAAAAGGAATATACTGAGATCAGGTGATTGTTTTGAAATCTTCATGAAATAACCTGATGATTACAAACCCTGTTTTTATGCAATATTATAAGAAAATCTGCTTAAAGATTCTGACAAACATAAGCACAGAAACGTTAGTTAATGGCACACACAAATATCAACAAATTATCAGCGTATGAATCTCAATAATGGTGACAATCAAAGTATCTAGCTGCAATGCATGCTTCGTACCAACATAGTACAACACTCCAAGCATGCATTGCAGTGTGAATAAACTGCACTGAATTGTCCTATTATTTTGTTTAATATTAAATATTTGGTTTTGGTTTTTTGCTATTGTTGTTTTCGTTGTAACATTTAGTCGATTTTTTTGTGATGTTCAGAGTTTATCTGATTATCGGAACATTTTGTTGATTGTCACCATTGTTGAGATTCATACGCGGATTGTTGATATCTGCGTGTCACCATAGCTTTACTATTTTGTTCATGTTTGTTAAAATCGCTTAAATGATTGCCATAGTCACACAGGATTTATAATGTGAATGTATCAATGGAACATAGTAATTAATTGTTATATTCACATGACAACAGTCTATTATAAAGTTTATAAAACCATTATAAAACTATAAACAGGAAACTGTAATCACTGGATTTCGTTTCATTTAAACTTTCTTTGCTTTTACAAAGGTGTTTGACACACACACACACACACACTGTCAGAAGCCCAAAAAGACAGTATTATTACAAACATAATTATTATAGTGTTTTTTTTGTTTTTTTTTAGTAGAGTCAAAAAGTTAAATACAGCACCTTTAAGCTGATATGATTCAATTGTTTTGCAATGCATTAATCACATTTATTCAGAGATGAAGTATCATTGTTACTGCGTAAATAGCTCTTATTTGATTCTATAATGCAGGGAACACTTGAAGAAGCTCCAGTGGGAGTATGAAGTGGACACACTCAACTACATTCAGACAGTGAGGGACTTCTGTGACAAACTACTCAAATGGATCCTTGAGAGAGAGAAAGAGCTGAAGATCATGAGCGACATCAAGAACCGAGCAGACAAAGTCAGTCATAAGTTTGACTATCTAATGTGCTCAAATAATAAGGCCAAGGCAAAATGTAAAATCATGGGTTAAAATATCAGTATGCTTAATATATAAAATCATAATTTATTGGGCATTTTAGTTGGGAGGTGGCTGTCCCAAACCCTAACCCCTAAATTTCAACTTGTGAAAATGACATTGAAATATTTTGTTGTTGTTGTTTTTAATGCTCCATTGTTGTTTTAAAAATTATATATTTTTGATTTATTTTAAAAAGTAAATTTATATACCGTATATTTTTTTAAATCATGAAACTTTATGTACAAAAAGGTGTCCTACATTTTCATGTCACTACCGAAACAGTGTGTGTTTTAGTCAACTGGCTTATACATTTTTGATCAGGAAATATTCCTGTGTGCCTCTCTCTTATAGCCTCTCTTTCATTATAGATAGGTACCATGATTTTGAGGGAAATGTTAAAAAGTCTGAAAATCAGTGTGTAACTGAAACTCATACCAAACATCTTTTTTCTGCTATTAAGCAAACTTTTTTGTGTGTTATTCCATAAAACTTAGTTTTTGTGTGTGTACTTTTCAACCATGTGCTGGTTATCATAGGCTCAAACGTATCTTAAATTGTCACTACCGAAACAGTTATGACAAAGGGAACACATAATCATTTATTTGGGGGAAATAAACAAAATATTTGTACAGTTATACAGATCATTAGTATGTTTTAGTAGTGTTTAAGTATGCGAGTTAAAATTCTGTGATGTGGTTGCTACTAAACAAAAAGTCTAAAATAAAGTATATTGAATTATCAATAAAGATGTTATTACAGTGTTTGGTTCAATGTATATTCAAACAAATGAATCCTTAACTTTGAAATCAGTATGATTAACTAAATGCTTTTTACAAAGAAAGATTGGATTCAAAATACAACAAATCGTATAAATTACACTTGAAACATTGTTAAAATTGTAATTTTACGTATTTACCTATGAAAACTTAAAATTGTTTTAAAAATATAGGAAAAATATATTTACAAGGTAGATGTAAACAAAATATGAATAGGTCAATATAAGCCTTCCTTACTAATTATTTATTATCGTGTTTCGGTAGTGACACATTTGGGGAGAGGAAAAATATTCCAAAACTTTCTGAAAATACAATATAATAATTAACTGCACAATTACAAGAAATGTGTACCTTGGATATTATACAATATGCATGCTTACAAAATTTGTGGAAAAAGACATTTTTTTCAAGATGTTTCCAACTCTGACTTTGAACCAATTCTGTAGAATGGCCCAGATAAGGAGCTGGAGAAGTACGGTACCGTCTTGGATAACACACTTCAGGAGCTGGAGGAACTTGACGTCTTCCTGGATGCAGTGGAGAAGCTCGCAGTCACCTCACCGTTTGTCTTCACTGGACAGAGCTTCTTATCTGAGGACGAGAGTCCTGAAAGTGTGCGATCAGTCATCACTCATCCACTTTAAACGAAATGCAGAAACCTTCTTCCTTCCTTCACTCAGTAACTTGGACGGCCTGTCCTTTCAACTTGACAAATACATACGAATCACAAAACAGATTTGTGAGAGAATGGAGAAAAGGTTAGGACTGACATTCATGCAATGTTCATTTTTAATTAACTGTCACCTGCCCGTATACGGGCAACCTAAATTTACTTCACTATATTACTATTAAATCTTAATCTAGTCATGACAAACTATATATCGTTGGAAAGGTCTAAGACTCCTTAATAGATATTTTAACGCTGTTTTTTCTTACAAATTATGTATGAACAGTAATATATGAATTTATGACAAGAGTGCGCCTCAAAAAATCGACGTCATTACAGGAGTTTCTGACCTTTGTCACAAAAAGTTGACACACACTTTTAATAATTGAAACTTTGGTTTTTAATGCTAAAAGTTCATAATAAAACATAATCTAGTATTTGTCAATAAAAAAAGATAAAATTATATTTTAAAAAGTAAAGTAAATTAAAAAGTAAAGTAAAAAGTCCTCTTAAAGTATAATATATATTATATATATATAATTTTTTATTATTATATCACATATTTTAGTAGTTATCATAAATTAGGTATCATTTGAAAGCTTTCAAACTCAGAATTCATCCTGTGAAAAAGGTTTTGAAATTGGACGTTGCGTTACCATAGAAACGGTATTTTTTACTAGGCCCCTCCCCTTTTGGGCATCATCTTTCATAATTTATTATCAAAAATGTTCTGATGTTGACAAAACACATATTGTCAGAAAGGTCTGAGTCTCAAGGTTCCATATTTAGTGACAGAAGTGATATTTGGATAGAAATGTACTAATTTGTTATGGCAGAATACATATCTTTTTAAATTCAATGGAATGCAATGGCACCCGGTGGGTGTTTTCGGTATAACGCCTAAACAAAATCTCATGGGAACTTCAATGTTTGTGATATCAACTTCAAATTTGGAACACAACTTGGTTAGATATATGGCTTTGACTTTCTGTCATTTTTGGGCTGAAACCTATATTAATTTATATTTTTTTTAATAAAAGAAAATATATATTTTATTATATTTTCAAAACAATAAACTTAAACTTCAATACCTTTTAAATAATTGAATTCTATTAATTTATTTCACTTCAGCAATAATCTGCCAAGAGTCTTCTTTTAAAAGAGACCAACCGTAAATCTTTAGTACAAAGGCTTCATGAATTACAACCGTTTAAGTTTGGGTAGTGCATTTTCACGTCAACGCTCAAATACAGCTAAAGGGTGCTATTTTGATTATATACACGTCAATACACACAGATTATCAAATTAATCTCAGTGGTATTTACTAAATCAGTTAAATTGAAGGCTTAGTCCCATAATTTAATCAATAATTTAAAAAAAATTCTAAATTTATTTTTTCCCCTGAGTGATTTGTGGTATAAAGATATTCACATAAGTATTATAAATATTAGGGTAAGACTGGGGTTAATTTAACATCTTCATTATTCATCATAACCTAAAGGCCAACCAAACTGGAATAGTTCAATCTGAATTCAAAGTTTATTTGCTTTTATGACAATCTCTAAAATATAGACCTGTCTAAAAATATGGGCAAGTCTTTGTTAATCCTGCTGAAACTCTCTACAGACGTAAGAAAGCTCAGCCTGTACTGAAGATCAGCTTGAACTTAAGCGAGGGACTCCATGCAAAAAATGCTTGATCATTTGAAGCAGTTATGCGAAATCAGGTGAGACCTGTATATGATCTGATGTTTTCTTCACACTCATCTATCTTGAAAGGTGGCTGTAAAGTATGTATTTTCTATTCTTGTTTAGGATGGACCAGCACACAAGGCTAGCTTTAATTTTTCAGGAATTGAAGGCTCAGGAATTCATTGTTTTATTCAGTCAGTGTCGCTCTAGAACGGAGAAGCATCTGTCAGATCTGGAAGAGAGTGCAGTTCAGCTGGACAGGATGAAGATGGGGGCCAGTATCTCCACTGTGGCTGGCAGTTCGGTTGGGATAGTAGGGGGTGTTTTGTCCATTGCTGGTCTTGCTCTGGCCCCCGTCACTGCAGGAGCGTCACTGGGTCTCACTATAGCAGGTGTCGGTCTGGGGGTTACCACTGGAGCCAATAGTTTGGTCACAGGCGTCACTGAAGTAGTAATCAACCAAAGGCATGGTAGAAAAACCAAGGAAATTTTCCAACAATATATGGATGATGTGGAGAAGATTCTGAGCTGTCTGGAGCAGGCCGGTAGACCGGAGCATGTAGAGTCCTGCTGGGTTTGATATCATTACAGCTGGGAAACTGGCACTTTGTGCTGGAGCATTGGGCTCTTAAGCATTTATGAGCATTGGGCTCATAAAGCTCTTCCTTAAAGAGCTTTAAAAAGTTTTTTTCCAGATTGAGAAGAGCTGAGATGAGCAATAGTTTAGACCTAGTTCGACTTGCTGTCCTGGAACACTAAGTTTAACAACTGAACACCTACTTTTTCAAGCTTTCTGGTTTACTAATTGATGAAATAGGAAAAGGATAAATCATATATCTTACTTATGTTTTATCATTTACACTGTAAAAAAAAAAAAAATCTGTTCAATTTACGGTAAAATACCGGCAGCTGTGGTTGCCAGAAATTTACCGTATAAAATATGGTAGCAACATATTAGATTTTACAGACTTAAAATTTATAGTAATAAACCGTATTTCAGTATCTGATATAATGATAGTTTAATGATTTATTGAAGTATTAATATTGTTTTGTACCATTGTAATACACTGACAACCAAAAATTACAGCAGTGATGAGAGTCACATGATCAATCAAAGCTCAGCACAATCAGCTCTTTAACTAGAAAGTTTAAACTCATATATAGAAGCTGCAAAGAGTCATTCACACAAACATTAAACACCATCAGGGCAACACATGAAATTTTAAAAATGCAATAAACATGAATTTAACAACATTAAATGTAACATAAAAGCCTAATGTACATAATTGATTATAAAAAAACTAAGAAAACTGAAGAAACATAGTTATTTCAACAAAAATACATCAAATGCGAAGTGTCATCGTGGGAATGTCAATTTACGTTTTTTCACTGTAAATTATACAATGAGTTGTTCTTTTTCACTTTCAAAAACTGTAAATTTAACGGTATTTAACACTAAAATTACATTAAATGTACCATTAGATCTATCACAGTTATTTACCATATATAGTTAGGAAACGTTCTGTTAACCAATTAACAGTTTTTCACTGTAGCATTTTTACTGTTAAAATCACAATCATTTTTTACAGTGATATGATTTTATCATTTGCTTATGTTTTATCATTTAATCATTTAGATCTTAAATAACATTTAATCAAATGTAATCATATTTTAAGAAATCATTATCATGTTGATGTGTTTCTCATTACTATTATTTTAAATGTATGTTTAATACTTTACTTTTATTAATCTTTATGCCTCAAATGTAGCTGATTGACTTAGGGTGAACTTTTGTACTTGTTGTTTAGATGAGGGCAGAAGTCTAGAAGTTCTCGATAGACAGACAACATGCTCGTATGTCTCAGAATAAAGTAATAAACGAATGTTATATCAGCTGAAGATCTTGCAGAAGGGATTTGTGCAGCAGATCTGACTTGTGTATTGTGTTAAGATTAATACCACAGTGTGAAACCACAAAAGAAAGATATGTCCTTGTCTCTCGAGTCTGCTCGAATGAGATTGTAAAGTAAATAAACTAATGTGCTGATCAACAACTGCATAAAAGGAGGAATAATGTCCTGTACGGGTCAGTCTTGCTCTTTCAAAGAGAGATCTCCCAAACAACTTATCTTTAGGCAAGAATATTATACTCAGAGTGTGTTAGTTATATTTTACTTAGAAAGATTACAAGTGATTTTAACTGTTTATTTTATTTTTCTTTATTAAACTTTTGATCCTGATTATGGTTTAATTAATTTTCCTCCTCATTTATTATCTGCTGTTAAGAAAAAAACATTTGACTTAATCATCTGACTGGATCTCCTCCCAGCATCACTAATTATTAATTTTAGTAAAATAAAAGCATTAATGAGATCTGCTTGATTCAGTGCACATGGCAAATTAATGTTTTGAGAGTTGAAAATCATTACATGATGGAAGTCTAAGCTGAAAACTTTATCCTATATACACGTAACAGTGTCAAATCTAATACTGATTAAAAAAAAACTGCACTCGTGTCGTGTGCGTCTTATGCGTCAATGCCTTGTGGTTCAAAATGGACTGCTCATATTTTGAAGAAGTGGTCTGGTTATATCTCAATTGTGTATCACGGTGAAAGCATCAGCTGTTTATCATATGTTATTTGTTCTTAGGGTGTGAGAGTCTCAAGTGCGTCAGTTAAATACTGAAATTATATAATCATCAAATTATATTATAAAATGGGTGTGCAGGCAGAAAAAGTAATTCTAAAAGATACAGACTGCATGGTTGTAGCAGAGGAATGATTAAGTTATATCTTGCAAAATGAACTCACCAAAAAACTGATTATTTTTGTACCAATAATCTCGTTTATTGTAGTGCAAAGAGAAGGACAGTGAGATTAAGTGATTTATGTACCGACCCCATCAGTCCAACACCTAAACGTGACTGAACAATGAAAACACTGTGATAAAACACAAACAGAACATCATCTCTGTGACTGAACATTCATAGAGAAAAAAAAAAACAGTCAAAAACTGCAGAACAAACACACATCTGGAGATCGTACCTCTGAAGTGAGCGAACAAACCACTGTTTGGACTGATAAGGGTGATCAGTAGTGTTTCTGAACGTACAGTAGTGAAGATCTGAGGATCAATAAATACAAGCTACAGGATCATCCTTCAGCAGCAGACTTTGGTGAAGTTAAAAGACAACCATTATAAAAATGGTGAAGCAGCAACAGTTTTCACATGCAAATGACAACATGTGCGGGTAGAAGATCCTCCAGCATTTCATCTCAGATTATTGTCGTTTCCAGCTCCACATTCACATTTAATCAGACACAATCAAACTATGATTAAATGAGAATTATTTATATAGATTAAAAAGTAAAAAAAGCACTTCATTTGTTCGATGCATTCAAGGCATCCCAGCATTGAGAGTTTGGTTTGTAATGAGTTGTCACACAGATGATTGACAGCTGTCAGAGGATGGATGACTGAAGGCACTGAGTGTTTTAAATGCATTCACACATGCACCGTTACCCTGATGAACACAGAAAGCTACCGTACAACATTAATAAAACCCTCAAAACATCATTAAATGAATCAAAACATTAATCTGCTTCATTAAACTTGTTTGTTCCTGCAGCCCAACCAACTAACACTAAAATAAGACAACTACATACTGACGCTCGGCTCAACTAAAAATAAACCAAACTTGATCTAAAAGACAATAAAATAATAATAATTACGTTCTCAGCAGGACGATCACAAAGTGCTGTAAGAGAAATCAGGATTAGGCCACTGCCGCGTGCGCGTGTGTGTGTGTGAGTGTTCATCTGGTCTGCAGACGGGCCAGGCCTCTGCGCGCGTGTGTCGACTGTCTCTGCTGGGCCAGGAAAGACTGAGCGGAACCTGAGCCGGATCCGGATCGCTCTCCTGCGACCCTCTGATGGAGAGCCATTCCCTGAGGATCACAGAGACGGAGAGAGCGGACGCTTAATGACAGGAACGGGGGGGTTGTAGAGCTCCAGTCGAATACTAA
>CM060618.1:35972592-35987592 GCA_030578275.1 Meda fulgida
ACAATTCACACCGCACATACAAACACCAGCAAACAAGATGGCCATTGGATTTATAATTCTATTAAAATATCTGTCACGTTCACAATGCACCACACACCAGCAAACACTGAGTGACCATGTTCAGTCGGGTGAAAAAGCCAACAGACGCAGACACACACTGATCAGTCTGTGCGCTGTGAATCGGCCTTAAGACTTGTTATCTTGTGTCTGTGTGTTATCAATGTTGTGTTTTGAAACTGCTAAGCTGTTGAGATGAAAGTACAGACACACTACCAGCTACTTATAGAAACAATTACTACCCACTCCTGAAATAATTCAAGCGGTCAGTCTTTACATTTTGTGATTTTCAGATTGTATAATTATATACTGTGCAATTTATATGCTATATAATATATGTATTACTATATTATATCACAGTAGATAATATACTATGTAATATACATATATTCTATAATATCTAAAATTTTTAAATGTATATAATTCATAAATAACAGTAGTAATTGTCTGGTACAAAATCTGGATCCCAAAAAGAAAATTGTAAACAAAATATTAGTGATGAAATCGATGAATTCATTTAGCCCAAAAATGAAACAAGAAAATTCCTTTCAATTTAATTTGATATATGGGGCATTTCTACAGTTATTTCTACATATTCTACAGTTATTATAGTCAACTAGAACAATAAAAACTTTAAATGAAAATATATATTTTTAAAAACTTAGTTAATTTATTTTAGTTAGCTGCCAAAGCAACATTTCTCATTGTCCTTTAGTTTAACTTGATGTACTATAATAACTAAAACTAAAATAAATTCATAAAAACTATACAGACTTGAAACAAACTAGAAAGAAATAAAAATAAATTTAATTCAAAATATAAATAAAAACTTTAATAGTATCTCAATGATACTGAAATAACTGGGAAGACCAAGTCAAACACATAGGTAAATAATGCTTTATATATTTAAAATATAAATTATTAATATAAAAATTATTTAAATAAATAAATAAAATTATATGATGTTTCTTGCAAATATTATTAGTAAATAGTGTAACAAACAAGTACTACTTTAAAGTTAGCAGTGTCACTGTGTTTCTGATGTGTTTCTCACCTGAACTCTGTGGGCATGATTTCTGATGCCAAGCTGCCAACAGCTCCTGAATCTCCACTCAGAGAATCTACACACACACACACACACACACACACACACACACACACACACACACACACACACAGAGTCAGGGATAGAGCTGATTGGACGATAGAGAGAGAGGGGGCGGGGCTTCTGCTGGTACATGGTGTCAGGTTATGATGGTGTATGTGTGAGTGAATGTGTGTGTGTGTGTGTGTGAGGGAGAGTGAGAGTGTGCGTGAGTGCGCGTGTGTGTGAGTGTGTGACCTGTTAAACACTGCTGCTGCACTTGAGCACATCTCAGCTCTTCAGTCGTGTCTCTCAGCGTGTCTCGCTCAGATATCAGCTTCTACATCACACACACACACACACACACACACACACAGAGTGCTACTGTAAGAGTCATTTTCACAATCACACAGAGTGAATCTCATTAGAAGTGAGCGGTCAGTTCTGTACCTCTCTCTCCTTCAGAAGGGTCTCATATTTGTCGTTGAGGTTCTTGTACTCAAACTGCCACTTCTCTGCTTTCATGGCCTCCGCCGAGTGTTTAGCGCTCATCTCGTGAACCTGACGAAAGAAAACACCCATCATTCATTCATCTGTCCAGCTGTTTCCTGAACTCTAGTACACATCAGCCCGTGTCCAGGGCTGTCACGATTCCTCAATTAAAGTCGAGTACTCGATTAAAAAAAAATCCTCGATTGCAATTTACCTGTGTCGAGTAACCGGCGAAAACCGTAAGTGGCGCATTTCCACAGACGAGAATTCATGAACTGCATTATTAGACCGCTTTCTAAGGCTACGCAATATATTTAAAAACATTTAAAATCATAATATAACATAGTGCTATTGTGAATAGCATCACTAAGGCTGTTATTCAGTTGCGCTGGGTTTCCCCACAGAGAAGCACAATGCTTTTATTATTGACAAGAGTGCGGATTACATGTTAAAATGACCTCAGCTCTGCATGCTGAGAGATGCATGCATGAATATGTTTCTAAATTCTAATTGTTGTTTGTCATGATTTCAAAATAAAAGTTTAAAACCTCGCACTGAGTTTGCATGTTTTGATGTGCACATGTTCTTGTTCAAGAAATTACAGCGGCTGTTGCATTTCTATCGTACAGAAGGGACCAAATAAGTGCACATTTAAATGAAATGTTGTTTGGCTAAAATTAAACAAGGATTTAATCATGCCGTAGTGTAACACAAACTATCACCAGGCCGTTTGCGCCCTCTTTAGGCATTTGTTATAATACGTAATGTACATAAGTTATGATTGTTAGTTTACATCATTCATTTTACATGGTGTATTTTAACAGTGTTGTTGAATAAAGCCCATTTGATTACTTACATTGATACTTTATTTGAACAAATTATTACTGCTTGTTATTATATATTTGTATAATAGGAAATTACAGTAACAAATTGTTTTGGCTTCACAGCAGCTCTAGAATAAAGTTATTGTCCAGCTAAAGCTAGTTTTGATTGATTCACTTACGTTACACTTTTTTAAAGGCTGTTGTTCACTTGGTTCTATTTTTATTACCACAAATTGTTTTATCCGATTACTCGATGGAATAATCAGTAGAATACTCGATTATTAAAATAATCGACAGCTGCAGCCCTAGCAGTGTCCATGTGAACGCTCCCACTAGTCCTCATGTTCTCACCTGTCTCTTGTAGGAGTCGAGCTGCGAGCGGATGGTGTTGGCCCTGCGCTGCTCCTCCTCCAGCTCGCAGGTGCGCTGCATGTACACGTGGTTCCTCTCCTCCAGCAGGCGCACCTGGCGCCGCAGATCCCCCAGATCCTCCAGCTTGCGCTTGTACGTGTCCACCATCGCCTCCAGGCGGCTCACGCGGTCAGACGAGTGCCTGAAGCACAAACACGAGCCATCAACGACTGAAGGAAGAATCACTCGCCAATGCAGCGTCAGGCACTAGTCGCACAAGTGTGTTTTGCTAGTTTCAGCCCGACGCAGTTATCATTTTCACGTCCTGCACCACGTTGTTTAAATAGCAAATACATTTGTGTTCAGGCACATTGATGGCACGTTGCTATTTTGATGCAGGTCAGACTGGAATAGACAGAGCCATTGACCAAATTAAACCTGGTCTAAAGTCAATTGCAAAATATTTTTTTTTGTATTTCAAGAGCGTGTTAGTAATGCAATTTCTCCCGCAGATGCTCTGCTTGCTTTTCCTCGCTAGAGAACAGTTTCCTCGCTAGAGCAGTTTTTACGCTTGCAAATTCTTTCTTCAATTGCAAATGTAAATGGTGAATCCGCCATGGCTCGAGCACAACAGGCTTTTAAAGGGAATGGGAGATGAGACTCTGGTTGGTTTATTGCACGTTATGCCCAAAACACACACATTACTCATTTAGAGAATAGGGACGACACTTTTAGACCATGCGCTGGGAGCGCCGACCATTTTTCCCGCCGTTAAACTAGCAAAAGTGGATTCGGACACGCCCTAAGTGCGCTTGCTTTAGACCAGGTGCTTATATCGCTAAAATGTCTCCATCTCCATCTCTGACCTGAGGATGTCCATCTCATCTTTGAGGGACTGGGCCTCCTGAGCGAGGCTGGTGAGCTCCTCGTTCCTCAGCTGCAGATCCATCACCTCTCGCTGCAGAACATCTGCTCGCACACGCTGGTCATCTCGACTGCTCTCTAGCCTGAACACACACAAACCAGACACACGATTCAGGCTCTCGGCTTGGGCAAAAAGCATATGTAATAACTAAGACGTATAATGCCGTTTTACATTTAAATTTAATCATTTAGCAGATGCTTTTATCCAAAGCGACTTACAAATGAGGAGAATAATAGAAGTAGTTCAACTAAAAATAGGACAACAATATGCAAGTGCTGTGACCCTTCCCAGTTTAGTCTAACACAGTATATGTACAAAATATATATATATACTTTTTTTTAGAGATATAGAAATAGAAGAGAAGAGAAAAAGTGTTAGTATTAACGGATCACGTGTTTTACCATTTAACATCTCATATCGCTGATGCTTATATGATATCAAGGCTGAAAGAACAAAAGGACCCGGCCGTCTTTGCATTCACACTGGATCTGGATTTGAAAGTAGACAGATCTCATTCCGGTCCATTTTAGTGATGATAAAACAAGCGCTATGAATTAATTTAATGTTCACATTCACACAACGTTAAAAATGTCCTATTCTGTTACACAGCACCGTAACAAAGCATATAGAAATATATGATTTATGATAAAGAATTCATATTATATCATAATATTATTAATGTAATATTATATACTAGAATATTATAATTATTATAATATTGTATTTATATGAACTGATATACCCAGGAGCCAATTAAGCAAGTTATTTATGATTAATTTTAATTTAATAAAACTTAATTTATAAAATAAATACAATTAATACCTTATTATTAATATAATATTAAATAAACATAATGCTACAATATTTTAGTTATTTATTATTATATAGAAATATATTATTGTATTTGTATGAATGGATAAAGCCAGGATGCAATTAAGTAATTAATGATTAAATATGAATACTTTTATAATATAATATGGAAATAACATTATGCCATATGATTACAAAAATATTACATTTATTATAGTTTTGTATTTAATTATTCAATATGTTACATAGAAATATAATATTGTATTTGCATGGATGGATATTGTATAAATAAAGAATAATAGTACAATTTATTTATTTTTGATAAATAATTTAGTTTATAATTTACAAATGCTAAATAATATAAAATTAATTATTATTATTATTATTATTAATTAAAAACTACATACTGTATGATTATTATATAAATATTCTAAAATTTATATTATCAATCAATTATTACTACAAAAACAATATTAATAGTAGTAAAAAAAAGTCATAATTGATTAATGACGTTTTGTGTAACGAATGTATTTGTCTACGTGACTAATCTAGCACAAAAATGATAAAAATAAAAATGAAAATAATAATTGAAATGGAATAATGACAATAATAATAAATAATTATGATTAAAGATTAATTATGATTAATGCTAGTGCGAACAAATACTTAATATTATAAATAATAAAAACAACAATGACAATAATAATAAACAATAATAATCATTGTGATTAATTATGAATGATTAATGATATGTAATTTGTCTTCATGACTAATCTAGCACAATAGAATCATTTAAAACTTGAAATTCGTATTTTCACATGAAAAGTTATGTTCTGTACGCTTGTCATAGTTCAGACCGTCAGATGTGGAGGATCAGTGTGAAGTGAGCCCCCTGGTGGAGCTACTGAGCCCCCTGGTGGAGCTGCGCGAGGGGCCTCACACCTGTAGTTCTCCTCCTGCAGCTGCTCCATCTGACTCTGCAGGAGCAGAAGCTTCTTGTTGGTGATGGTGGAGGAGACGTCGGTCGGCTCGCAGTGGGTCAGACGCTCCCGCAGAGACTGGACCTCCAGCTGCAGAGAGGACTTCTCCTCCGTCAGAACCGACAGCTGAAACACACACACGCGTCAGCTTTTACCTCAGAGACTGTTTCCTGAACACATGTATCAGCGTTTAGTTCGGGTCACCTGTTGCTGGAGCTCTCTGCAGCGCTGGGACGTGTCGTCGGTCTCTTCACTCAGAAAATAATACTTCCTGGACTGTGGAACAGGGAAACAGCCAGAGGAGAGTGAGATAATGAGGGAAAACACAAGCCTGTTCGATACCTAACACCACACACACACACACACACACACACACACCTGACTGTCGAAGTCCCCGTACGACTCTGGAGTTGCTGCCTGCACAGGCTCTTTGGTGAGCAGCTGAAAGACACACACAGTAACGTCTCAATTAGATCGAGTCACACTCAACAGTCACATGTTGCTCTTTAGATATACACAAGTTCTCTTCTCCCAGAAGTGTTCACAGAGATACAGAGATCAATGAAGAGACTGTATTCATCATCACTGTGGAATGAGGAAAACAAGCCTGAGGGAGGAAGTTACAGAGTAAACACAAGAATAACACACACTGTGTGACGGCACCTTTCTGTATTATATTAGACATTAATCACAAATAATTATTACTTAATTGGCTTCTGGGTATATCCGTTCATACAAATACAATTTTATATTTCTATATCATATAGTTATAAAATTATAATATTATATTTATGTAATATTACATTAATAATGTAAATGTTTAAATATATTATTTCTATATGATATCATAAATAAAATTAATTGAAATAAATTATAAATAATATTCTACATATTATAAATCAAATTTATCAATCATAAATAATTACTATTTAATAGGCCATATCCATATTCAAACAAATATATATATATATATAAATAATCATATTATAGGATAAAGTTTGTAATATATTAACACTATTATATGAATAATATTTCTATATTATGTTATAAACTAAATAAATCGCAATGTATCAAATAATTATTTTATTCGCTTCTGGCTATATAATTACATACAAAACAATATTTTATTTCAACATAATGTTATATAAATATATAATATATTATAAAATTACAGTATTATGTTTATGTAATGTATTAATAATATGATATGAATATTATTACTATATTATATCATGAATGAAATTAATTTTAATTAATCATAAATAATATTCTACATCATATTATAAATTAAATTGATCAATTAATCATGAATTATTATTTAATTGGCTATATACATATTCATACAAATACATTATTATATTCTACTTCAATCTATATAAATAATAATATTATAGTGTTAAGTGTATGTACTATATTAATACTATGATATGAATACTAATTCTATATTATGTTATAAACAGAATTAATCACAATATATCATAATACTTTGATTGGCTTCTGGTTATATATGATATAAAATATAATATTATCAAATTATTGTATTACGTCTATGTAAAATTAATATGCTACAAATATTATTTCTATATTATTTAATGAATTAAAATAATTGT
This sequence comes from Meda fulgida, assembly GCA_030578275.1. Taxonomy (NCBI): domain Eukaryota; kingdom Metazoa; phylum Chordata; class Actinopteri; order Cypriniformes; family Leuciscidae; genus Meda; species Meda fulgida. The sequence goes on from CM060618.1 coordinate 35,979,726, forward strand.
AATTAATCGAATAATCTATATTATACTAGAAATGAAACAATTAATCATAAACAATTATTACTTTATTGGCTTCTATGTAAATATATCCATATTCATACAAATATAATACAGTATATTCTATATTACGCTACATAATTAAGTGTAATATATTAATAATATAATATGAAAACTATTTCTATATTATGTTATAAACAAATTAATTTTGATTTATCATAATTGTTATTTAATTGACTTCTTGCTATATCATTTCATACAACTATAATATGATTTATAACATTACATTAATATAATAATAATTATAATAATAATAATATGATATAATAATATTTTAAGTATTTTAATATTAAAATATTTCATATAAAAACAGGAATTTCTTCTTCTGGACAAAACTTTGCCATGAATGAGGGCTCAAATTGTGCAGAGAGAAATAAAAACTAAAATGTCCACACAGATTTCCATAGACTTCATGACAAAGAACTAAACACATTTATTTAAAAGGAAACTTGTATTTGAAAGCAGTCGACTTTTAAGGGAATGATTAGAATTGATGATCCAAAATGATTATGAATTATGAAATAGTTCAGTCTGGGTTTGTGTCTAACATATGTTTATATCAGAAAACCCAATTATGGTCTTTAATGCTACTAGCTAGCTATAAGATAGCATTAGCAACAAGTCCCTCAGATTGGCAGCTCTCACTTAAGTGTTTTAAAATGTTTCTGCATTATCAGTCAAATAATTAATAACTGAACAGTGGTTAATTTGAGTGGGGTGAGTCCTGTTTTATCAGTTTTATTGAGGCACAGGAACTGAGTACCTCTTGTATGGCCGTCATCACCACGTGCTGCACTGATTCCTCCAGCGTCATGATCTGCTGAATGTGCTCTGTGAAGACAACCACAGCAGAGTTATGACATCTGTCACACAAATCAACGCTATTTTACAGCTTCATTTTGTCCAATTAATACACAGATTTCATCTACACTCAACCAGGAAATATACATCAAATATTAAGGTTCAGTAAACAATAACTGCACTGGGGTAGAATGACAATAAATCATATTTAAACAAAGAATTATCGGTATCGGCCAAAATGTTCATATTGGTGCATCCCTAATAATTTCATATGTCAAAGACAATAACCGATATATTGGCCGATAAATCTAAATCCAAATTTTAAGATAATTTTTGAGAGCCTGATTACAAAAACAAAAGTCTCACAATTTAAAGCCATTTTATTATTATAATTGTATGTAGCCTATATGACAGAACGTTTTGCACTTTACTGTATTTTGTGATTTTAATCATATTTCAAGCTGAAGGAAATGAGGAGCTCTTTTCCAAAACGCGATAAATCCATCTCAATAGTTTTCAGGAATTTTTTTTTTTTTTTACCTAGACCCACACATTTTGTGAATATTCAATTTAGCCTGTTAAAATGTTTTTCCCCTCAGTCTGAACATGTTGAACAATGATTATTAAATCAAACAACAATATTGTTGATAAATTCAAAGTAAAAAATTTTTCTCAAAACGCTATAAATCCACAAAAGAAAAATCCAAAAATGGATGATTTTGGCCACTTAAGTTTTGTTTTGTAGAAAGCCTTTCTTCAGTGAATTTCGTTTTGTATAAATTGTATCTTAATTTTAATAATTTTTTCATCAACCAATTGCCTGAATTTAATAAATAAGAAGCAAATAGACAATATAATCATGACATGGAGGCGCCGGCGTGGTCACTTGCATTGCACGTGAACTGGAGCGCATCTCATCATAAATTAACCGAAACTCAGCGTATGCCTCGCAGAGTCATGAGAAATATATCTATATAGAAAGCTTGAAATGTCTTTAAACGAAACAATTAAAAACGAAAATAAATAGCATTCTCTCTGATTATGTAATCCATTACATGCATTTCTCTCTATGCTGATCGTCAAGTTCATCTTTGCAGACACTGACACACAGAAAACAGTTGATTAATACAAATAAAATGTCGATTTTCGACCGATATTCGACTTTTGCTCCTTGATTGTCGAATGCCATTTTTGGCATAAATTATAACAGAAACCTTTGGCAGCAGCATCTACCCCAGGTGTAGGTCTCACTGGCTCATCAAGGCCATCAGAAGTGTTATCACCGTTTAAAGCCCTCATTTTGAGGAATGAATGAACAAACAAACCTCTGTTCAGCGCGCCGATGTTGGATTGCGTAGAACGCTCACTGAATTCTGATTGGTCGAGAGAGGATTTATCGTGTTTAGGCTAAAAATAGGTTTGGCGCTTATCACGGTTTGGAAAAGAACTGCATCTTGCAGTGCATTTTAAACAAGGAAATATAGAGATTTGGCATGAATCATTGATGGAGCAGTGATTTAATTTAAATGGCGTTTATCGCGTTTTGGAAAAGAGCTCCTCAAATGATACATTATCAGCTTTAATATATATTGGCCAAATTTTCTTATCCGGCCAATAACGATAACATTAAAACTGAACATATATCTGCCGATACCGAGATGGTGGCCGATATATCGTGCATCACTAGAAATGATTCAACTATATATGTTCTACTAGGCTTAAGTCTACTTTTTAAACTTTTTTTGCAAACCAGTTCAATTGAATATTGTATTACAGTGATAAATTGATTATAATGCATATATCGTCACTGTCGAGTGGAAACTTCACATCTCCAAAAACACTACTTTGCATAAAATGGAAAAAACACTTTTTTTTATAATTAGGTGTTGTTAAAAGTCGAAATTGTACCTTTATAAATAATCAGACACTTGCATGTGTTGTTACTTATATTAACATTTTACCAAAAAGGAGTTTGACCAGTGAATTTCTGCCATCTGTGTTTTGGCCACATCTTCATCAGTAAGTGCATCACGTTGCGTTTATCAACAACTTACAGGTTATGAAGTTTCATGCATCTATATGTGGGCGCTCAGTTTGATATTAAATACACGTCTTTATGCTGGTTCAACATTACTTTGGAGATTTAATGTGGACGTTTTACAATTGGAATGTTTTTTATTTTTATTATTCAGAATGTTTCATTCTTTTTTTAATTTGTTGGAATTACTTTTACATGCTATATTCATTACCTGTTGGTTTACCTTAAAGATTTTTTTTTTTTTTAAAACACACTTTGACTTTAGTGTGTCTCTTTTCGTCTGCACTCTCTCAGACTATTTATTGATGTAGAAGTGTGTTTTGCATGTAAGGAGGGAGTGAAATTGCAGAAATGACCGTGTTTAAAAAGTGTGAAATAAAACCGTTTGTTTAGTTAAAGTGCTGCTGTTATAATGGTCAAAAACAGGAATAAACCAATAAATATCAGTTCTGTATATCGGTTATCGGGTGCATAAACATTCAAATAACTGATTAAAAAAAATCAATATTGGTCAATATCTATCTAAACGACACCTTTGACCTTTAGTATTGGTCTCTAAAATGACTTTAAAAATAGCTTAACTACAAACTGTTTCATAACCGGATATTGATCACACACACAGGGTTTGTACAGATACTGTAAAAAGAAATTACAGGACTTTCAACGACTTTTTAAGCACTACTTTATTGGTTTTCAAGGACTTAAACAATATTTTTAGGATTTTTCTTTTAATTACATTTATTAGGTATCAAAAATACAACTTACAACGCATTTAATAAATACAAGTATATACTACGTTACATTTATAATGGCTATTGTTGTTGAATAAATATTATTTTATATTATAATGTTGGCATACATGTTTATCAGACGGGCTGCGGCGTTCATTTCGTGGGAAAAGATTGAATGTGTTTTTTTCAGAATTTTTTTTATTTCATATACATTTTTGTAAATAAAGTCAAGAACTTTTTAAGTACCTCTTCGTAAATATGGCTGTTTTCAAGGGTTTAAATTTCAAAAAGTCAAATTCAAGTGCTTTAAGCACGGTGTAGGAGCCCTGCACACTGGGAACTTCATCCCTCCAGCTCTTCCCATCACTCCCTCATCTAATGATCTCCCATTGTGCTCGTCTGTCTCTGAGCCTCCATTCACGCTGTCAGTGGGGGTTTGCTTTAATCTCCTCTCAGTTTTTGTTCTCTTTTCTCAGTGAAGGTCACATGACTGAGTGTTTGGGTGTGTACCTTGTTTGTGATCGCAGCTGACGGCGCAGCCCAGAACCAGCTGCAGCAACCGGCCCAGTTCAGTCACGTCCCCCATCTCACCGATCAGACACACGTCCGGGACGTGCTCTTCAGACACTTGCTGACTCAACACCTGACACACACACACACACACACGTTACTAGCTAATAACAGTTTAGTTAATAGGTTAATATAACACATTGTGAAAACCTAAAAAGGAAGAACAGTTATTGAGACCCATATGTAAATGTGTGTGTGTGATTGTGTGTGTATATTTCTGTGAGTGTGTGTGTGTGTGTGTGTATATTTCTGTGAGTGTGTGTGTGTGTGTCTGTGTGCGTCTGTGTGCAGTCTGTGTGCGAGCGCACGTCTGTGTGCGAGTGCGTGTCTATGCGAGTGTGTGTGCGTGCGTGTGACTGTGTCAGTGTGTATGTGTCTGTGTGAGTGTGTGTGCGAGTGCGTGTCTGTGTGCGAGTGCGTGTCTGTGCGAGTGTGTGTGCGTGTGACTGTGTCAGTGTGTGTGTCTGTGTGAGTGTGTGTGCGAGTGTGTGCATTTCTGTGAGTGTGTGTGAGAGAGTATGTGTCTGTGCGAGTGTGTGTGTGTCTGTGCGAGTCTGTGTGTGCACGTATAAGAGTGTGATTGTGTGTGTGTGTGTGTGTGCATGTATTTCTGTGTGTGTGTGTGTGTACTTCTGCGAGTGTGTGTGTGAGAGAGTGTGTGTGTGTGTTTCTGTTCGAGTCTGTGTGTGCACGTATAAGAGAGTGACTGTGTGTGTGTGTGTGTATGTATTTCTGTGTGTGTGTGTGTGTGTGTGTGTGTGTGTACTTCTGTGAGTGTGTGTGTGAGAGAGTGTGTGTGTGTGTGGGTCTGTGCGAGTCTGTGTGTGCACGTATAAGAGTGTGACTGTGTGTGTGTGTGTGTATTTCTGTGTGTGTGTCTGTGCGAGTGTACAACCTCTAGTTTAAAGTCTCAAATGAAAGATGCTTTAACACAGACTTCAATCACACAAAGACTCACGTCATGATAATACTCCATCATGCTCTGAAGAATCTTCTTGAGGTTGCTGACCTGTCGAGCACACACACGTTCACTGAGACACACAAACACACTGTATATGCTGTCCAAAAGACGTCTGAGCAGAGAGACAGAGTAAAACTAGAGTAAAAAACCTTCAGCCTCCAGTTTGTGCCACCCTCCTCTTTTATCCTGCTGAGCCACGTTTCATTAAACCAAGATGGGTCTCTGACAAAAACAGAAAAACAAACAGATCAGCTTTTAGTATCTATCCTGATTTAGACCAGCATGAGGAAATATTAAAGACTTAAATATCTTGTTTTAGTCTTTTTTCTGACTTCACACTTGGTAAAAAGTGTTCTTGAATGAGAGTAAATAATTATTTATTTAACATGAAGACATGAGCAGTTGTCATATTTGACATTGTCAGATGTGCATGTGTGTGTTTGTGGATTAACAGTGTATCGGACTCCAGCGCACCTGTCAGATCAGCTTTCAGAGGAATATTTGACGTTCCATCACAAATATTTGCAGAACGTCACACCCACATGTGATGACATGAACACACACGTGATGACGTGAACACACACTCACATTTTGTTGAGCACATGTGCGATGGCCACTCCACTGGTCAGCTCATGTTTGCTAGCACACGACGGCACCTGAAATGTCTGCAGCTGAAACGCGCGCACACACACACACACACACACACACACACAAAAGTCAGGACAGAAATTAGACATGAACACAAACACTAGACAGCGTTTAAAACTTGTGTTCTGTTAAGAGTCTAAGAAGCATTTAATATATATATATATATATATATATATATATATAATTATAAGATTAAAACAAATAAATACATTAAAATTAATAAATAATTAAAAATAGATTAAAGTAATAAAAAAATATTAAAATAAATTGTAATAAAATTAAACGATAGAACTGTATTAAAATATACAAATAAAAAATAAATGGCACAGCACTATAGTAATTTGAAACTGAATATTTTCCAAATAAAAGTGTACATATTTATTTGAACCTTTCACAGTATAAATAGGGTCTTTATATATTAAAAAATTTCGATGAGTGTTCATGACATGTTTGAAAAACCCTGGAAAACTGGAGAACAATCACATTTCTGAAATGTTCGTATCTACTTTATGGTCTACTGGACAGTTTCAAGCAATAATATCAGTGTCTACTTGGTTATTTGGGTCAGATAAACTAAGCATATAAAAAGAATCTGAAAGAAATTACATTTGACGAGGATATATTGATTTAATCGGGGGTTATCAACGGTCTAAGTTGTTTTGAACTCTATAATCTGCTCTAAACTCATTTTTAGACATTTGATCAGTTACATAAGGTGTTTAACACACCGTACAAAGCGCTAATAAAACCGCTTGACTGATTTTACGAGTGTATCTGTATAATCCACAGAAAACAGCGATTCATTTAATAAAAGTCAAAGTCTGAGAAGATTCCACCTGCTGCTAGCAGGCTAGCGCGCTACACACAAACAAACTACTTCTCATTTAATACAAACAAACACACTCTAAGTACAACAGTAAGTGAAAGGAATGGGTTTATATCTTACCCAGATAAATAAAGAATCACTCAGTTGATGTTTATTCAGGCTCATGGTGGCGGTTTGTGCTGTTAAACACACAAACACACTAGCAGCGCTGCTAAATGCGCGCACACGAACTGGACGCGTCACTCAAACTTGCGCCGAGAGAACGCTAGTAGGCGCCGTCGCCATAGCAACAGAACGACGCGCGCTCTAGATATTTAACTGAAATACACGTTAAACGTATTGATGACAGCGGTTCTTATTAAATGTAATTTATTAAATGAAATAAATATACACTTAATTAGTTATCCAGTCATGTTTTTATAAGTTAAACACCAAACAATGTTCAGTAAACATAACCACTCCTGTCACCGTTCCGATGTATGACCACTAGATGGCGCGAGCGCCAAAGTGACCGGATTTAGCGTTATTATTATTTATTTATTTATTTTATATATATATATATATATATATATATATATATATATGCCGTTATCAAGCAGAAAAATGCCGTTAATGCCGTTATCAAGCAGAAAAATCTGGGGGGGGGGGGGGGACAAGAGTCATCTTAATTAATATTAACCATTAATATTTCAGTCAATAACTTTAAAAATCGTCATCATAATGAACTCGTGTCTAGGATGAAGGTAAACATTAGTGGATAATTAATTATTCATACGTGTCTGGCACAAACGTGTTTTTCGAACATATTTATAATATACATATTTTGTATATTAATATTTCCCTCACAAAACGGCTCTTAACAAAGTTACTGGAACTTTATCTAGGCTACATATTTCGTCGTGACAGTCGACCGTTAAGCTCCCTATAACCACACACAGACTTGTGTTTTCCTCTCTCAGATAGTTCAGATCTCTCGCATACTTTGTGGCCCATCCGAGACAGATAGACAGACAGACAGACACACACACACACACACACACACACACACACACACACACACACACACACACACACACACGTCCTTACGTCACTTCCTGCTCCTCCCATCCTGTACTGTCAATTATCTGGTTGCCCAACACATAGACATAATATAGAGCTATGGCCCAACACCTCACCTCACATACTGTAACTGTATGTGCAACTTCCTTTCCTCTGTTTTCCTGTATATATACTATAAT
>CM060618.1:35992592-35997592 GCA_030578275.1 Meda fulgida
GCGCATCTGAACTGAAGTCTGATTCTTTAAAGTGAATCGGTTCATTCCAAAAACGATTCAGCGGTTCAACTGAGTCGCTGCAAGGCGTTTTGCATTTTGCAGTGCTGGTGTTTGCAATGTTTTCCACTTGGATATCAAAGTTAGTGTTTTGTAGCTTTGTTTACTGTAATTAAAACTATTTTAATCATATGATACAAAACGCATTGCTTTCTCAACTACCTTCATTGTTGTTTATATGATAAGTAACCTGATAAGAAGCGGTTTGAAAGTATCCGTGGATTCTTGGAGATATGTTTTATGCTTTATGTTTTATCTGATGTTCCAGGCAGGACCTGAGAAACTCACCCTAGCAACGGTTGCTATGGTAAACACAGTACAGTGTTACATGTGGGGCGTCTTACACCTGTGTGTGTAATTACAGACTGCAGTCGAGACCAGGTGACACACATACACACACACACACCTGTGACTGACAGCTGCAGGTATCAGTTCTGCGTGACCTCTGACCTCTGAGTAAAGGTTCAAACTGAGGTAAGTCTATCTCAGATATATCTATCTATCTCTATCTATCTATCATATGTCTGTCTATCTATCTATCTATGTATCTATCTATCATATAAATATCTATCTATCTATCATATATCTGTCTATCTATATCTATCTCTATCTATCTATGTATCTATCTATCATATAAATATCTATCTATCTGTCTGTCTGTCTGTCTATCTATCTATCTCTATCTATCATATATCTGTCTATCTATCTATCATATAAATATCTATCTATCTATCTATCATATAAATATCTATCTATCTATCATATATCTGTCTATCTATCATATAAATATCTATCTATCTATCTATCATATAAATATCTATCTATCTATCATATATCTGTCTATCTATCATATAAATATCTATCTATCTATCTATCATATATCTGTCTATCTATCTATCTATCTATCATATATGTCTATCTATCTATCTATCTATCATATAAATATCTATCTATCTATCACATAAATATCTATCTATCTATCATATATCTGTCTATCTATCTATCTATCATATATCTGGCTATCTATCTATCTATCTATCTATCTATCATATAAATATCCATCTATCTATCTATCTCTATCTATCATATCTGTCTATCTATCTGTCTATATATCTATCTATCTATCATATATCTATCTATCTATCTATCTATCTATCTATCTATCTATCATATATCTGTCTATCTATCTATCATATATCTATCTATCATATATCTGTCTATCTATCTATCTATCTATCTATATATCTCTATCTATCATATATCTGTCTATCTATCTATCATATAAATATCTATCTATCTCTATCTATCTATCTATCTATCTATCTATTTATCTATCTATCTATCATCTATCTATCTGTCTATATATCTATCTATCTATCATATATCTATCTATCTATCTATCTATATATCTATCTATCATATATCTGTCTATCTATCTATCTATCTATCTATCTATCTATCTATCTATCTATCTATCTATCTATCTATTTATCTATCTATCTATCATCTATCTATCTGTCTATCTATTTATCTATCATCTACCTATCCACCCATCCATCCGTCTAGTCATCTGTCTATCCATCTTTGAATTTCAATTAATTTTACACTTAAATTTAAATTGCAATTCTGCATCTTGTTTGTTGCATCAAATCATATTCCATTTCAATTCAGGTTTTAGCATTTTGAACTTTTTGGAATTTAAAGTGCTTTCTCAACTCATTTCTGAATGATGTACAACCCTTGTCATATTGTGTTGTGTATTGTTGTACAATACCCTTTAACCCTGATTCTCCGTGATGCCTTTATCTCAGTGTGATATGAAGATCACACACCTACACACAACGACTGCTGACACACACTGAACGCTCTGTCAACACCAGTTTCCTCCACACATCTGCTCACACACGTACAGGCAAGCAGGGTCACCTGGTGACCGTGACTATACCCTAGTGAAACAAGTATACTTTGTTGTATTTGAAATATATTTTTCAATAGTACATTGCAAATATACTAACAAAATGTTTTACTATCTTTAAATATATTAAAAGTAAATTAGCACCATGCTTTTACCTATTTTCACTGTACAACTTTTTAACACACTTTAAAATAATCGTAGGCTAGTACATATTCTAAAAATATATTTTAAAAAAATAAACTTTAAGTGAAAATTCTGTTTATTTTTTAAAAGTGTATTTATTTGCACTTAAATTATTTTGGGTATATTTTTATATATTTTTTATGTATACTTTCCTATCAATATTGTACAAAGTATAGCTAAGTAATATTTGTAAGACAGTAGTATTTGGAATATAATATATTATGATATATTGCTTGTATGTTTCGAAGACACTCGTAATGAATTTGTAATGTAGCCTACTTATAACACAAATAAAGAAGCCTACACTTTAATATCACTAATCAAGTATGTAATTAGTCCCTACACAGGCATATACTTAAAGTAAACTAAGGATACTTGAAGTTGTGCCCATTTAGCACACAAAAGTACACTAAATACACTTAAATTTATGCTTTACTACAATTTAACTACAACTAAAATATATTTAGTACAAAATAGTTCATCAAAATAGCGCACTTCAAGTTAACTAATCATTAACTCACTTGAAGTATACTAAATGAGTCTGGCTGCAAGAAAACTTAGCATGTTTTTTTCAGTTATGTGTGATTCCTGTGTCTGGGATCAGTTTCCTCAGTGTTTACGTGATCCTTGAGATCCCATTGGCCGCTGTCGTGCATCATCGCTCAGAAACGCGGGTGAAATCCCCTAAGTTTCCAAGTTATAAAACACTCTGTCTCCCGTCCCACGGGACAAACACTCTCAGGAGTCTGAAGAGCAGAGAGGGTTCAATTAAACCCAGTTAAACAACAGGCTGCCAAACAAACCGACTTCAAACGAAAAGTGCGAGTTATTTATGACAGAAGAGGAATGCTAATTAGATCTGCTAGCATGCTAACAGCCCGAGTCACTGAACTGGACACAAACACAGACTATCATTCAACATGCAGTAGCGTTTACTGGCAATATAAACACACAGAGCCTCTTTAATATCACAACTGTTGCTCCTATAGACAGCTGTACGATTAAATGGAGACATTTGATGGTTTTTTCCCCCCCAGAGCAAAAGACTAGAGTTTCAGAAAGGTCTCAATATGAGCTCAAACATTTCTCAGTGAATTTTACCAAGATCAAATAGATTATCTGTTTTGTCTGTATTTGATATGTATTTGTTTTTCTCATTAGGAATGTAAGGAGAAACACCCGAGACACGAGTTGATACATTAAAATGGCATAATTGAGAACTTGTTACTGTAAATCATGACAGAGCAACATGTGAGCAAAAGACCCGGGAAAAGGGTTATAGAAAAACAGTGTAAAATATTATTAAAATAAAAACATAAGGGAAATAAAATAAAACAAGCTATATACATTTGATTAAAATAAATCAAATTTGATTTGAATAAACTAAATTTGATGAAAAATATGTAAATAAATAAAAAAATTAAATTAAAATATTTAAAATATATTAAAGTATTTGTTTTAAATTGATACAAAAAATAAACAATACATATATAAAATAAATTCATAAACCCTTTATGTTACAAGCAAAAACAAGGACCGTGACGTCGAACAGCAAGGCGCAGCCGGGGCCCCACCCTGGGGCTCACCACCTGCAGGAGTGACTGTAAGGGGCCGGTGCATAGTGGACCGGGTGGCAGCCGAAGACGGGGGCCCCGACAACCCAATCCCTGGACACGGAAACTAGCTTTAGGGACGTGGAACGAAGAGTTGGAGGAAGTGTCTGGACATCTCTGCTGCTGCCCCCGCGACCGGCCCCGGATGAGCGGAAGATGATGCTGATGATGATGATGTATTAAATAATAAAAAAAGATAGATAAGTACCTACATTTAATCAAAAAAGAAAATGGAATACATTTAAATAAGGTTAAATAATATAAGATTAAACTAGGTAACTAAATTTGATTAAAATAAATCAAATTTGATTTAATTTTGTAATCATTTAAATAAATAAAATAATATAAAAAATGGATACAAATAAATAAATATACAGTAAAAATATGAAATATATATTAAATATTATATAATAAAAATAATATAGATAAGTAAATACATTTGATTAAAAATAAATAAATTAAAATGATCGATTACAAGTAAATAAATTAAAATGATTAAAATAAACAAATAAATCTTAAACTAATTAAATAAATAATTAAATTAAAATTAAACTAAATAATATAAGTATGATTAAACTCGCTAGCTAACTAACTAAATTTGGTTAACAAGTAAATACATTAATTAATTAATATAAATAATATTCATTCAAATAGAGGAATTATTGGCCTACAGCTAAGAGTTACAGTACTATACTGAGTATTTTCCAAATAATATTTCACTCATATTTTAGAATGTACATTTTTCACAGTATAAACTGGGTCTTAATACATGAACATATATAGCAGCCTTTTAAATTTAAGGGTGAGGGTGATCATATATTTGGGGTCAGTGGCATCTAAAAGATTGAGAACCCCCTGATTTGAGCAATGCACACACACACACACACACACACACTCACAGTCAGCGGCCCCGGACCCCCGCAGTGGCAGAGAGACACCCGTCCCGCACACAAACGCGCGTGACCCCAGTGCTGTCAAAGGAGCTTTTCTCCCTGTGAAGGAGCGAGAGGGAAAAAAAGGAAAACATTCCGCTTCCCGTAAAGCGGGAAAAGGGAGGGGGGGGGGGGGTGTTTTGGGAAGTTTGTGAGTCATCAGTTTTTCTGCTTCAAAGCCTGTCTCTCTCTCTCTGCCCCGTAATGTTCACAATCAAGCCCGAATCACTTTCTTGCCGGTTCAGTGACTTTCAAACGCATGTGTTGTTGGTGTGTGTGTAGATAATGTGTGTGTAATTG
>CM060618.1:36010092-36085092 GCA_030578275.1 Meda fulgida
GTGTCCACTGGATTCAGGTGTCAATCATAACAGAGGAGTGTGGCCACTGGATTCAGCTGTCAATCAAAACAGAGGGGTGTGTCCACTGGATTCAGCTGTCAATCATACCAGAGGGGTGTGGCCACTGGATTCAGCTGTCAATCTTAACAGAGGGGTGTGTCCACTGGATTCAGGTGTCAATCATAACAGAGGGGTGTGTCCACTGGATTCAGCTGTCAATCATAACAGAGGGGTGTGTCGACTGGATTCAGGTGTCAATCATAACAGAGGGCTGTGGCCACTGGATTCAGCTGTCAATCATAACAGAGGGGTGTGGCCACTGGATTCATCTGTCAATCAAAACAGAGGGGTGTGGCCACTGGATTCAGGTGTCAATCATAACAGAGGGGTGTGTCCACTGGATTCAGCTATCAATCATAACAGAGGGGTGTGGCCACTGGATTCAGCTGTCAATCCTAACAGAGGGGTGTGGCCACTGGATTCAGCTGTCAATCTTAACAGAGGGGTGTGTCCACTGGATTCAGGTGTCAATCATAACAGAGGAGTGTGGCCACTGGATTCAGCTGTCAATCAAAACAGAGGGGTGTGTCCACTGGATTCAGCTGTCAATCATAAAATAAGGGCATGGCCACTGGATTCAGCTGTCAATCATAACAGAGGGGTGTGGCCACTGGATTCAGGTGTCAATCATAACAGAGGCGTGTGTCCACTGGATTCAGCTGTCAATCATAACAGAGGGGTGTGGCCACTGGATTCAGCTGTCAATCAAAACAGAGGGGTGCGGCCACTGGATTCAGGTGTCAATCATAACAGAGGGGTGTGTCCACTGGATTCAGCTGTCAATCATAACAGAGGGGTGTGTCCACTGGATTCAGGTGTCAATCATAACAGAGGGGTGTGGCCACTGGATTCAGGTGTCAATCATAACAGAGGGGTGTCTCCACTGGATTCAGCTGTCAATCATAACAGAGGGGTGTGGCCACTGGATTCAGGTGTCAATCATAACAGAGGGGTGTGGCCACTGGATTCATCTGTCAATCAAAACAGAGGGGTGTGGCCACTGGATTCAGGTGTCAATCATAACAGAGGGGTGTGTCCACTGGATTCAGCTATCAATCATAACAGAGGGGTGTGGCCACTGGATTCAGCTGTCAATCCTAACAGAGGGGTGTGGCCACTGGATTCAGCTGTCAATCTTAACAGAGGGGTGTGTCCACTGGATTCAGGTGTCAATCATAACAGAGGAGTGTGGCCACTGGATTCAGCTGTCAATCAAAACAGAGGGGTGTGTCCACTGGATTCAGCTGTCAATCATAAAATAAGGGCATGGCCACTGGATTCAGCTGTCAATCATAACAGAGGGGTGTGGCCACTGGATTCAGGTGTCAATCATAACAGAGGCGTGTGTCCACTGGATTCAGCTGTCAATCATAACAGAGGGGTGTGGCCACTGGATTCAGCTGTCAATCAAAACAGAGGGGTGCGGCCACTGGATTCAGGTGTCAATCATAACAGAGGGGTGTGTCCACTGGATTCAGCTGTCAATCATAACAGAGGGGTGTGTCCACTGGATTCAGGTGTCAATCATAACAGAGGGGTGTGGCCACTGGATTCAGGTGTCAATCATAACAGAGGGGTGTCTCCACTGGATTCAGCTGTCAATCATAACAGAGGGGTGTGGCCACTGGATTCAGGTGTCAATCATAACAGAGGGGTGTGTCCACTGGATTCAGCTGTCAATCATTACAGAAGGGTGTGGCCACTGGATTCAGGTGTCGATCATAACAGAGGGGTGTGGCCACTGGATTCAGGTGTCAATCATAACAGAGGGGTGTGTCCACTGGATTCAGCAGTCAATTCTAACAGAGGGGTGTGTCCACTGGATTCAGGTGTCAATCCTAACAGAGGGGTGTGGCCACTGGATTCAGCTGTCAATCATAACAGAGGGGTGTGGCCACTGGATTCAGGTGTCAATCATAACAGAGGGGTGTGGCCACTGGATTCAGGTGTCAATCCTAACAGAGGGGTGTGGCCACTGGATTCAGGTGTCAATCATAACAGAGGGGTGTGGCCACTGGATTCAGCTGTCAATCATAACAGAGGGGTGTGGCCACTGGATTCAGGTGTCAATCATAACAGAGGGGTGTGGCCACTGGATTCAGCTGTCAATCATAACAGAGGGGTGTGGCCACTGGATTCAGGTGTCAATCATAACAGAGGGGTGTGGCCACTGGATTCAGGTGTCAATCATAACAGAGGGGTGTGTCCACTGGATTCATCTGTCAATCAAAACAGAGGGGTGTGGCCACTGGATTCAGCTGTCAATCAAAACAGAGGGGTGTGGCCACTGGATTCAGGTGTCAATCATAACAGAGGGGTGTGTCCACTGGATTCATCTGTCAATCAAAACAGAGGGGTGTGTCCACTGGATTCATCTGTCAATCAAAACAGAGGGGTGTGGCCACTGGATTCAGGTGTCAATCATAACAGAGGGGTGTGTCCACTGGCTCAGATTTTCTCAGAAGCATCAGCAATCAGATTAATGTCAAATCGGAACAGTGATATAAACCCAAACATTCCAACAAACTTCAAACACAGTGGTGGATAAAAGAGCGACGCAGAGGGAAAGTTGTGTGTGTGTGTGTGTGTGTGTGTGTGTGTGTGTGTTGGGACTTGAATCTTCAAAGCAAACAAAATATGTACACTGATTCTTCACAAACCACATCAAATGACAGAAGTGTGTGTGTGTGTGTGCGTGTGTGTGTGTGTGTGTGTGTGTGTGTGTGTGTGTGTGTGTGTGTGTGTGTGTGTGTGTGTGTGTGCGCGTATCCCACCGCAGCGCTTGCTGCATCTGATTTTTCTTGAGCCAAGCAGTAACTGCAGATGGACTGATGAGCAGGCGAGTTGTACCGACACACTGTGCCCAGGTGGACTATTACAACACACACACACACACACACACACACACACACACACACACACACACACAGTAAGTGATATTACACACGCACACGGAGGAGTGGAGAGCCGCAGGGCCGCTGTTGTTTCCTCGGCCTGCTTTAGATGGACATCAAACACATGCATGTTGTGTTTCAGCCTCACAGCCTGCCAGAAAAAAAGAACAGTGTGTGTAAGAAAGGTATAAAGAACATGTAAGCAGAGGTCAAAATGAACACTCATCGAGTACCAAATGAGACTAAACATTGGCAAGTAAATAAAACAGCTGGAAAGAAACTTTATAAGGAACTACACACATATTATCAAGAATAATCTTTTGAGTTACAGTAAGTGAGCGATTCCAATCAAAGACAAACAATCCAGCTATAAAAAATGAATAAGCATCACTTACTGTAAAGCTTCAGACATTGCACTGTAAATAGTGTATTACAGATAAACGTGACTTTGACTACATTTCTTTTTTAACTTTACTTAAAATCATCATGTTTTTCAATGATGCAGTGTTATTTTAGTATTATTTATATGCCATTTATTATTATGATGAATTAAAATGAACTATTTGAATTTTAGTTTAGGGTTTAATCAATTTATGTGCTAGTCATTTGCACTAGTTTTTGTTTATATATTAGTGCTGATGCTGTCAAGTCGATTAATCATGATTAATCGCATAACATAAAAGCTTGTATATATATGTGTGTGTTTGTGTGTGTGTGTGTGTGTGACATAATATTTACAAACTTTTTGTTGGATTAATTAATTGATTTGACAGTACTTAAATATGCGTATATTTACATCTCTCTTTAGCTATAATATTGTAGTGAATTTAGTATTTCGACTTATTTTACTTAATTGCAAGGCAACATTTCTACGATTTTTAGTTTTAAGTGCTTTTTGTCATTTTTATTAATTTTTGTCCTATTTATTTAACTATTTATTTAAGTTTTTGTAAGATTAGATCTTCAAACTTGTTTTATGTCAGTTAGATGCCAAGGCAATATTTCTCTGATTTTTAGGTTTCAGTTTTGCGTACGTTTTTATTTCAGTTTTATTTCAATTACCAAAAACAATTTTTTAATACTTTTACGCTTTAGTTAACTACAACAACATTGGTGATAAAACATTAAATATACCTCACATTAAGCCACCAACAAACTTGAAACAAGTTATTGTGAGATGTAATACATCACGTCATGTCTTTCAATACAAGATACACTCATCTTACATACGATGTCATGATCTGCACAGTTGGTCATTCATGTACAAGGGGAAAAACCAACTAAATTCCATTTTCATGGGAACAAAATGGCAAAAAACAGAGTTTCATTTTACCAAAGTGTGACAAAAAGTGCATGCTGGACCCTGAGTGTGTGCATGGAAAGTCTGTTAAATCAGTCACACAATAAAAATGCGTTTGCGTCACTGAAAATGAAGGTCTGCCCGGGAAAGGGTTAAAACTCTCCTGCCCTCAGAGGCCAAGCAGAAAGGCCACGTTTGTGGTTTAACTATCTAGTGTTTTTCTCCTCTGGGTGTTTTTTTGTGTTCCATCATGAAGGCGGATCAAATCCGTCCCTCTCAATCGGCTGAACTGTGTTTGCGGTGAGATCTAAATAAGTCGAGATGGACGTTGTTTCCACTTCTTTAGAAGACACAGAACGTTTCTGACTAACTCTATCTCTGCTCCAATGACATGTTCATGTGCAATCTGCTTTGACGGAGATGGGGATTTGAACAGGACGTCAAAAGCCACGTACGTTCGGTCTATCAGTTTAACCATGAAGTCTCACAAACACACGCCTTTGAGATTCATTGAGGAGCACATGAGAATACAAACGTCTTCCGGAGACAGGCCGTAGGCTGAGTATCGACTGATCTCACTTCCACCGCCACCACAACATCCTGCCTAAAGTCCTGTACATCAGGAACCCATGTCTGTACCATCAGCGCATCAACTGAGAGTTCAACGCCGACTGACTCATGTGTACTCAAAGTTTTTAATTTCCAGGATTCCTGAGGGATGGGTGTCAAGATGAATGTTTATTGCCTGTTAACATCACACCACATCATGTTCCTGTTGATGTTTCGGTCATCTTTTTTTTGTGATTAGCAAGGCGTGAAATTGTTTAAATGCTCTAACATGCTTTATTAAAAGTCATCAGCTCCTAATGACATCCCTCAGAGCAGTTACAAATGTCTGAAGTCAACATTTGAAGTGGATCAAAAACTTTCATAAGAATTATACATGCGGTTTGGCCCCTCATTTACAAAAAAAAACACGTTTTTATCACAGAAAACGATTATTTCTAAAAACTCCGGCCAAAGTGGAGATTTCTGAAAACGCCGGTTATGTGTTGCCGTGTCAACTGGGAGAAACAGGGTTTTAGGTTCGCTCTTGTTGATTCTGAGGATTCTGATTGGCTTGCATGGCTTTATCCTTCTCTCTACACTGCCGCCCATAGGTTTGGCATAATTAAGATGGCGCTCACGGCGTATTTATGCGGGTTGTGTGCACGGTGTTATTATTGAAAACGGAGGGGAGGGAGGGGTATTCGTTTCTCTAAATACCCGGCTTTGTGTAAACGTGGCCTCAGTCTGCATTTACAAACATTCATGAAAAAATGTGTGGTTCTGAAGAGCTAAGGGTATGTTTACACCACATCGTTTTCAACTAAAAACGTATAACTTTTTATGCGTTTTGGCCGTTCGTTTACACGGCAACTGAGTTTTGGGTGCCTGAAAACGCAAACTTTTAAAAACGGGTTTCAAAGTGCACATATTTGAAAACGGGAATCTCTGAAGACGATGACGTCATGCACATGCGTATTACGTGTTCAGTCTACAGTGTTTCATGGCCATCTAATGGCCTGACAGTAGAATACAGCGGATCTGTGTGAATAATGGGGATCGTTTTGACAATGATGTCGCCTGTATGCGGACACTGAAAGCAAAAACTTCTCTGTTTTAAGCATATCGTTGTCGTGTAAACATACTCTCAGTGAATTCAAACATGGTTTTGTGATAGGATGCATGTTTGTAAAAGTCTCCAACGCTCTGCTTATTCCACCGCTTAAGAGTTCAGAAGTTTCACAGGCATTAATATCAGCACAAAAGCTGTGTGGCGGGAGCTTTGTGGAGTGGGTTTCCATGATGGCACGTCGCCACTGGACTCTGGATCCGTGGAAATGAGTTCAGTGGAGGGACGGATAATGACTCTCTGTTTGCCAGTCTGATGGGAGAGTCTGGGTTTGGCGGATGCCAGAAGGACTTTACCTGCCCGAATGCATTGTGATACTGTGAAGTTTGATGAAGGAGGGATAATGGTTTTGCCTGTTTCTGAGGGTTGGGCTTGGCTCCCTACTTCTAGTGAAGGGAAATCTTAATGCTTCAACAAACCAAGAAATTTTGGACAAGGCTATGCTTGCAGCTTTGTGGGAACAGTTTGGGAAGGTCATTTTCTATTCCAGCACGAGCCTCAGCACACAAAGCAAGATCCATAAAGACATGGATGGATGAGTTTGGTGTGGAAGAACTTGACTGGCCCTCATAGAGCCCTGTCTGTCCATCCACCCACCCATCCATCCATCCATCCGCCCATCCATCCATCCATATATCCATCTATCCATCATCCATCCATCATTCCATCTATCCATCAACCATCCATCCATCCGCCCGCCCGCCCATCCATCCATTATCCATCCATCCATCCGCCCATCCAACCATCCATCTGCCCATCCATCCATCCATCCATCCATCAATCCGCCCATCCAACCATCCATCCAATATCCATCCATCCATTATCCATCCATTACCCATCCATCCATCCACCCATCTGCCCATCCATCCACCCATCCATCCACCCACCCATCCATCCATCCATCCACCCATCCGCCCATCCATCCACCCATCCATCCATCATCCATCCACCCACCCATCCATCCATCCATCCATCCATCCATCCATCCATCCATCATCCATCTATCCATATATCCATCCATCTATCCATCATCCACCATCATTCCATCTATCCATCATCCATCCATCCATCCATCCATCATCCATCCATCCATCCATCCATCATCCATCCATCCATCCGCCCATCCATCCATTATCCATCCATCCATCTGCCCATCCATCCATCCATCTATCCATCCGCCCATCCAACTATCCATCCACCCATCCATCCATCCATCTATCTATCAATCCGCCCATCCAACCATCCATCCATCCATCTATCAATCCGCCCATCCATCCATTATCCATCCATCCATCCATTATCCATCCATCTGGCCATCTATCCATCATCCATCCATAATCCATCCATCTATCCATCATCCATCCATCCACCCATCCATCTATCCATCCATCCATTATCCATCTATCCATCCATCCATCTGCCCATCCATCCATCCATCCATCCACCCATCCGTCCATCCATCCACCCATCCATCCATCATCCATCCATCCATCCACTCACCCATCCATCCATCCATCCACCCATCCACCCACCCATCCATCCATCCATCCATCCATCATCCATGCATCCATCCATCCACCCATCCATCCATCCATCCACCCATCCACCCATCCATCCATCCATCCACCCATCCACCCATCCATCCATCCATCCATCCATCCATCATCCATGCATCCATCCATCCACCCATCCATCCATCCGCCCATCCATCCATCATCCATCCATCCATCCATCCATCCGCCCATCCATCCATCATCCATCCATCTATCCATCATCCATCCATCCATCCATCCATCCACCCATCCATCCATCCATATATCCATCTATCCATCATCCATCCATCATTCCATCTATCCATCAACCATCCATCCATCCGCCCGCCCGCCCATCCATCCATTATCCATCCATCCATCCGCCCATCCAACCATCCATCCACCCATCCATCCATTATCCATCCATCCATTATCCATCCATCCATCCATCCATTATCCATCTATCCATCCATCCATCTGCCCATCCATCCACCCATCCATCATTCCATCTATCCATCATCCATCATAATAGTCATGTCATAATGCATTTCTTTGAACATCAATCCTGCTTTACATTCAAATCTACTTGAATCGCAATTCTGCATCATTCTTAAACATCACCGAACCCTCTTATCAAGATTTCAAATGCTTCGTAGTACTTTCCCAAAACCATCACTTAGTGTTTACTAGAGTTGAAGGGAGGTGACTTAACATGCTTGACATGAAGATGACTCGTCGTCTTTGGCCAGATAACCCATTAAAACAATGAAAGGAGGCAATGGGTGGCGATGGCTGAATTTAACCGTTTGTTCTGTTCAGACCTGGCGCTGTTTCTCAGGGCGTTGCTGAAACATTTCGTGTCCCGCAGTTCCTCAATGCCTGATACTACCCAACAGTCACACCTTCATCCAGGAGATCAGAGAGGGAGCGTCTACCACAGACTGAAATGAGTCTTCACTTCTAATATTAGTCACCACACACCCACGAGCTGCAGAACAACACAGCAAAGAAAGAACAATTCAGACTTCTAATGTTAAATGTGTGCAAATGCTATGCTAAAACCACATCTAAGAGTGTTTAGATGTTCTGCCTTATTATTGTGCATTTTTACAGAATTGTCTTCATTGACCTGCAATCAAGTACAATTATGAAGACAAATGCTTTGAGATTTTCTACAGCCCAACCAGTTTTTTTTAACCTGAAAAGTGACCTTATTCTTCATTTACAAAAGCATTCCAGAGAGACTGTTGCATTGTGGGTGTCCATTACGCGCCAGCGGGCATCAGTGGGCGGCCGTCTTTTGCAGGTCTCTGGATTAAGGGTGGGGTCAGATGGCAGATTCAGAGCCAGCGCTTGGGAACTGGACGGCTGCCCGAACACAGACTGATGTGGACGCCCTTCTGAAGGAGAACATGTGCTTGTGATGATGCTCCTCGCTTTGGGTAAAAGAGTCTGTGAAATGAATAAATGTAAATGCAAACGAGAGTCTGTGCAAAATTTGATGCCAAAGTACTAGCATGCATGTTTATTTAATATTGAACATTAAACATTATACATGCACTTTTGTTCAAATGCAGGTATTGAATGTTATGCATACAAAAATGAAAAGAGAAAAAAAGCACTGCAAAAATTAAATGAAAAGTAAATAAAGCTCACAAACTTTTAAAGTCTTTCCTATTTTAACTTATTTTTCTTAGAACAGACTGTCTATGTACAGCCTTACTACTGTCAACAAAACCATAAAGTTGTTTTATTAGTAAATCTGGCAAAAATATAAGTACATTAAATAAATAAAATAACTTTTGATCCTCCTTGAATGCTCGTTCAGTTGCTAGGATAGATGGTGCATTCGCATTCACACGAGTAAAGATAACTTGGTGTTATGAGTTTTTCACGAAAGTAGATTTGAGAACGGATGCCCGTCATTAATGAAAGCAGCTTATTCACGCTACACAAATGACTATACAAACTGTGTGTGTGAGACTGAGAGTGTCTCTGCGTGTGTGTTTGTGTATGAGAGTGTGCGTGTGTGTGTGTGTGTGTGTGTGAGAGCGTGCCTGTGTTTGTGAGTGCCTGTGTTTGTTTGTTTGTGTGAGTGAGTGTGTGCGTGTGTTGCGTGAGTGAGTGTGTGTATGTGTGTGTGTGTGTGTGTGTGTGTGTTTGTTTTGGTGAGTGAGTGTGCAAGTGTGTGTGTTTGTGTGTGTTTGTTTGTTTGTGTAAGTGTGTGCATGTGTTGCGTGAGTGTGTGTATATAGGTGTGTGTGTGTTTGTTTGTTTGTGTGAGTGAGTGTGTGGGTGCATGCATGTTTGCGTGCGTGTGTGTGTGTTTGTGTGTTCTCCATTCTAAGGGATGGCGAGTCTCAGATTAGATCTAAAGCAACTGAAAGTCGCTTGAGTTCGCAGGAACCCTGATCAGAGCACAGTGATCTCACCCCAAAATTCATCTGTCACTTTTCTCTGTGACACTGAAATATGTAAAAGAGCACATGAGTATGTCGAAGCATAAAAATGTGCTTGTGTGCATGTTTGTCAGAACTACACTTTGCATATTAATACCTATGAAAACTAACGAGATTATGTTGGACAGAGATTAAAAAGATCTGTCTGTGTGTGTGTGTGTGTGTGTGTGTGTGTGTGTGTGTGTGTGTGTGTGTGTGTGTGTGTGTGTGTGTGTGTGTGTGTGTGTGTGTGTGTGTGTGTGTGTGTGTGTGTGTGTGTGTGTGTGTGTGTGTGAGTCAATACTGTAAGTTCATCTGTGAGTTTTCCTTCACCTGACAACCTTCTCACTGTCAAAGACGAATCCTCAAAGTCTGAGCGCAGGTCACTGTGATGTGTGATGCATCGATCCACTATTTCTGTTCTCCTGCCGTCTCAAAGAGCTGGCGCACGTTCAGACGGCTTCACCGAGAGACACAGGGATCCATAAACTCGTATCTGAGACAAAAGAATCACGTGGAATTCTGGGATTGAACGAGATTACGGGTCACCGCCGATGAGAGGCGTAAGGTGGGCGGTTTAGACACACGGGAGACTTAAAGAGATGAAACACACAAAAAAGTGAATCTGTCATTTATCATTTACTCACCTCGTGTTGTTCCAAACTGGTTTGACTTTCTTTCTTCTGTGGGACATTAAAGCAGATATTTAGCAGAAGGTTCAGGAATGGAAACACCAGAAAAGTTATTTCAAATCATATAAAAAATAGTCCCTAACCCTCAAAGTGTGTTTTCTATACAAGTCTAATCTTTCAGAAAGTATCTAACATTACAGCATTTTTAACTAACCATCTCTGGGTAATGGCACTTACAGCATAATTAGTAAACATTACTAATGATCATCTATTCATTATCATGCGAGATTATAGACCTTTAAGGACTTTAAACCTCCTTAAAGTCCGACTGAGCTCAACATACCCTTTTATAGAGGAACACGAATACAAAAAATACTAAAAAAGAGGGTTTAAAAAGACATATGAATCCCAGTTTGCGTGCTAAATAGTGTGTAAGATGATGATCATTGTGTCTCAAATCATAGTAAATTGACAACAATTCTCAGAGTTATTCCAAGTATGTTATTTGCATTGATTATGGCTCAAAATTCCATGTTCCATGGAAACTTATTTTAAATATTTGAATGTTCTCTTTCAACTGTATAAAAATGGCATGACATTTCCAAAGAATATATGAACAAAAGATTTTCAAACAGGTTTCCCAAAAACACTCAGATATGTAAACACATCAGACCATGTCTGGCTGCCATTGGTCAGTCAAACAGATAGTCCCGCCCCCAAACTCACGCCATTGGTTGATTCAGAAGTTCAAGTGAACAGATCAGTATTCTTCACGACTCAAGCAACCAATGACTCTAAACTGATTAAACGGACACACCACACAATACCTAAGCAGTGAGTGTGTGTGTGTGTGTGTGTGTGTGTGTGTGTGTGTGTGTGTGTGTGTGTGTGTGTGTGTGTGTGTGTGTGTGTGTGTGTGTGTGTGTGTGTGTGTGTGTGTGTGTGTGTGTGTGTGTGTGTGTGTGTGTGTGTGGCTCTGGGCAGAGGTGTTGCTCATGTAAACTGCTTGACGGAGAGCCGATCTGTGTCTAAACATGTTGAAGACGTGCCTTCATACCAACGTCTGCTGTCTGGAAAACATCACACGCCGTCTTATAATAATGGCACTTATTGTTCTTTAGGTTCAGCAGAAGCATTTTTGGCTGTTCAGAGTCCTCAAGCTGCTATATAAAACTCTTGATGTTTCATTACAGGTTCTTCAGGTCAGTTATTGTTTCTAAGTGCTTTAAAGCACCAGATTAAACATGATATCTAAAAAAACCTAGCTCTTCTAAATTATGAAAACAGTTTTATGAATGTGTATATGAGTGTGTTGACCATCTGGCTTTCTGGAGCTTCATCATCATATCTCTCTCGTTATCAGTTCTTGATCATCGCTCATTATCTCGCCCTCTAGATGAACCATGACATCAGACTGTGCATGAAGGTCGTGACCCCTCATTCCCTCTGACACATTGGGACTCCCTCTCTCTGAACTGGCAAACCATGAGAAAAAGAGAAGAAACACTGACAATTTGTCAAGTATACAAGTTAAATATCACACAACATGTTATATAATGAAATGTTTTGCATTTACCACTGATTCTCGCATAACTACCACAGTTATTGACATGTGTGGCCTGTTTGTTTGAGTGTGTTTGAGTTCACTGGCTTGTTTGTGAGACTGAACTTCAGACTGAAGCTTTTTATTGTCCATAAATCTAGTTCAGACACCTTCTGATGACACTTACGGGAATGAAGGGATGATTCCCGAGTCAGGAATGATCACCTGTCACAGAGATCTCGGAATGATCAATTATCCAGTGCTGCCTTCAGGCACTCAGACATCACATGACCGTTTCTCCTCATAATCTCCTAAAATATAGCATTCTGTGCAGAATTCAAATGGGTCCCATACGTTTTGTGATCGGCGGTCAACTCGATCATAATGATCCACTCTCTGATATCGTATTTTCACCATGCAGAAAATAGTAAATGTGTGAACAAGTGACTGATTTCAGCCACAGCTTCAGCATTTATTTATAATGTAGGGGGCGGGGCTTCAGAGTATAGACAGCATTTGATTGGACAGAAAATCTGATGAGAAGCTGTCATCAAAATCATGACTAAGTTTCAAATGCGTATCTTCTAAATATGAATTTTGTCATTGTTTTGGGGCACACCAGATTATACAGTAAGGCAAACATATTAATAGAAACCCAAAAAACGATTTTGATTTCATGGGGACTTTAAGGTTGAACTTTTTTTTTTGCCAACATTGACAGCCAATCAGAATCCATCCTGCTGTAATGAGCTCGAGCATTTAAAGTGACAGACAAGCACACGCTTATAAGTAGAATAATATAATTCGCAAATAGGCCTAGTTATCTTTATAGTTATCGTTCTTGGTGTGAACGGGCTATATTAAAGAATAGCAGAGTTCAAACCACAGCTATAATGATAACGGCACAGACAGGGCCGTCGCCAGAACATACAGAATGGGGCGGCATTTCATTTTCATAAGGGGGCACACTTTTTTATGATCTACAAAACAGACAGTTACCAAAACAATAACATCCCGTATGCAGCCTAATATAACTGAAATAGACCAAATTCTATATTAAAACAACAACAAAACACAAAAGATGAAGTTTCTGATCATAGGCGGAGGGTGACCCAACACCTTGAGGATATTAAGCGCTTCCCCTTTAAAACGTTTACAAGCCTATATGCAGGATTTGGCATGGCAGAAAACTCGCAAAGAGCACTCATTTTATTATCATTAAAAAAACGGTTATACGACTTCATGGCGATCTCATCAGTAAAGCTGAGGCACAATAATGTCTTAATATAATAATGCTTAGAATAAACAGAACGATCGCGTTGCTAATATAATTATCGTTATTGGTATGAACAGGCCTTTACAGTTGTGCATGCTTAGCTTTCCAGCATACTAACATCAAACATACCGGGATTGTGCGAGTCCACTTGCGTTTCATGAGCACTATTTGGGACGCACACAAAGTTGCTGCCTATAGGGTTTAAAACGAGCTAGAAAGAAAACTAGCTGGTGAGATAGACATTACTCATCATTATTATCAGCCTGTTAATTGCTCTATTTTTGTGTGGCCACAGCTCATGACAGGTCAGTGTATTTCTGTCCTCACAAACCCAGCCCTCCGTCAGTGTGCTTGGCCGCGGGCCCGTGTGTGTGTGTGTGTGTGTGTGTGTGTGTGTGTGTGTGTGTGTGTGTGTGTGTGTGTGTGTTTCTGCTGATGCTCGTTCAGTATCTTCATCTCTCTCCAGCGAACATCTTGTGTTTTTCTGCTCACACTCTCTCTCTCTCTCTCTCTCTCTCTCTCTCTCTCTCTCTCTCTCTCTCTCACACACACACACACACACACACACACACACACACACACAGAGAGAGAGAGACCTGCGATTGTCTGCGCTCGCTGACCCCTGATTGGCCCTGACACCAGAGGTGAGCGTGAGTCACCGTCATCGTCACGTGACCAATGATAGACACACACACACACACACACACACACACACATACACACACACACACACACACACACACACACACAAAATACAGTGGCTGTTTAAAGGTCAAGTGACTGGCACCTTGAGTAATATGACATTTATCGCTGAAACTAAATATTATAGAGGGGCAGTACGCTATTGTTCAAAAGTTTGGTATGATTACATTTTTGCTTTTGAAAGAAATTTATACTTTTTTTTTCTCCAGCATAAGCCACTTGAAATTGATCAAAAGGGATTTATAATGTTACAAAATATTTCTGTTTAAAAAAAATCCTGTTCTTTTGAACGTTTCTATTTTACCTACAATTTACCCAAAATAAACAATGCGACCGACAAAGTCTGTTTTCTTAAAGGAAATGTATATTTTTAATTTTTATATCAATTAAGCATATTTAAGATAATTTTTTACTAAACTTTGCATACATGTAATTGTTAAATTTATAACAATTATAATTATAATAATTAACATATTTGTTTTAGCCCATTTCTACCATGTTGTGATACATAAATAAGAGTTCACTCAACATTCTTTACTTGTATAGGCCTATTTATATATAAACATAGTATAGGATTGGGATAGGATTTATAGTTAATTTTACATAAAATTACTAGAAGTTGAATTTGCATAAAAAGCATGATGCTAAAAGCCAACGCATCACTTAAATCAGTGCAGGCTGAGACATTTAGTCAAAGTAGTAGTTTGTTTATTTAGAAAAGAGTATTTAGTAATGAGATCTATTTCATTGTATTTTCATTTCATTTCCTATTTCATGTTGCACTGCCACTCTCTCTCTCTCTCTCCCTCTCTCTCTCTCTCTCTCTCCCTCTCTCTCTCTCTCTCTCTCTCTCTATCCTCTCTCTCTCTCTCTCTCTCTCTTTCTCTCTCCTCTCTCTCTCTCTCTCTCTCTCTCTCTCTCTCCTCTCTCTCTCCCTCTCTCTCTCTCTCTCTCTCCCTCTCTCTCTCTCTCTCTCTCTCTCTCTCTCTCTCTCTCTCTCTCTCTCTCTCTCTCTCTCTCTCTCTCTCTCTCTCTCTCTCTTACCGTAAATGCCTCAGGCAGATCTCACTCACACGGAAGATCAACTTACATTATTTTACTGGCTCGTATCCATGTGAACCCAATCACACACACGCACGCACGCACGCACAATTGATAGTGATGATGATTATTGTGACATATAATCAACAGTTATGAAAATACACTTCTAAAGTATAGGGAAAATGTGTTTTTGTATAAAAAAGTTGTCGTGTTTTGGGCAGAATGACACCTCCTGTTCATCATCTGAATAAAACAAACGTTTTATTTGCCAGAGAACTGCATGTACCAGCCATCCAGGTAAACAACAACATCAACAACACACTGACCTTGGCCTTATCTCACACACACACACACACACCTTCATGTGTCTGTGGGGTTTTTTCATGTTATTTCTGCCACTGCTGTGCCAGTGTCCTCTCCTCATGGCACAGAGCCACACATACACTCATACACACGCTCTCACACACACTCTCTCTCTGCCCACTCAGTCAGTGTTACTGTAAACATCAAACCTCCCCCTCAAAACTACTGTAATTCATCTCAATGTCACAATAGCCTGACAAAGTCACACAACTTATCCAGAAACACAGTAAAATTAGAGAGCGCAGCACTAAAAGCAGAAATGAACACATGACAAAACCATGTTTGACAGAGGGATTTCTGAGACTTTATGTGGTCCAACTTTACCATTCTGAGCAAAATGACATACTATTAAAACAGTATTTTTTTTATAAACATTATAAAATAAATAAATAATAATATAATATATATATATATATATATGTATTATAACAATTAGTCAATATTAAATAGATTTATATTAATTAATACATGTTAATAATATATGCTTTTATAAAATATATAATACATTGGAAAAATTTGTTTTATATTTCAACAAAAACTTCTACTATTTTAACAATACATATTTTTATTTGTATGAATACATATTAATATAAAATATATAAATGCATTTTATAAAATGTTATTTTATATTTAGTAAATGCATTTATTAATATGTTCTATTATAATCATGTTTATTATTTAGTATTAATATGTTATAAATAAATGTTTCCATAAAATGTATACATTTTATGAAATTATGTTTTAGATTTAACAAAATCTTTCTAATTCTATATAATATTTATTCAGATTATTATTATTACATACTATTTATACATGTTTAATAATATATAAATACACTTTATTAACTGTTATATTTAATAATTTATTAAAATGATACTAAAGTGAATGCAGATATCCCTGTGTGATGCTTCTGTGTAAAGCAGATGCTCAGCTCATATAGATCTCAGTTCCTTCAGTAAAGCAGCTCAGTCTGATCACACACACACACACACACACACACACTCTGAGGAGGACAGCTGGGATAGGTTACAGTAACTCTCGGGACACAGGTGGGAATGAAACCTGACATTGAGCGCAGGTGCAGAGCGGGACGACATCACCCGTCCCGTCTCTGAACCACCTGAGAAGAGCAAAATGATCAAATAACACCCTGATTCACCTCTCTTGCTCTTTAATATGACTTTCTCACATCAAACTAACTCCATGCCACTTAAAAGGAGTCCATTTCTGTCAGTGAAAATATGATATTCCCTCAAAGTGACTTCAGTGCTACTGACATAATTTACATACTGAATAATTAAGTCATGAATGGCTCATGTTAAAAGACTGTAAATGTATTAATTATAAAGTATCATTATATACAGCATTATATAGAGCCACAGTGTTAAATAAAGCCTTTAATTTCAATGCATAACCTGTATTTTGAGCCTAAATATTCAAACAATGAATAACTGTTGACCTTTTATTTTTTATCAGGAGATCAGTGTTTTAACTAATAACTGACAATTATTATATGATTAAAAGGGCATTTTCTGTAGGTCTGAGAATGCGGTGTTGGCACTTTCGCTGGTTTGTTCAATTGGTTGTTTAGCAGGTGTTTGTGATGAGCGTCGAGAACGTGCCTCTGCTCAGCGGTCCAGATAAAGTGGGCGGGGCCTCACGCTCCCTCAGAAGAGGAACTCACGTCACCATGCCCATATTTGGACTGTAAACTTCCTACAGGAAGCGAGTGTCTGAGGATCCATGATGAGCCGGGAGAGTTTGCCGTCCGTCTTTTTCACTAACTTGCAGATTCAGCGAGTTTAAAATTACACTTTAATCTTCATATTGTTTGGCGTAATCTATACCATTGTTTTAGACAGAAATGCAACTTGAAAAACATACGAAAAACGAATAGAGTAGGCTAATAAAGATGTTTTAGAGCTTTGTTCAATAATAAACGAAATGTTTTGATGGGAAACATTCTAATGTAATGTTTTATTGTTTCATCCAGTGTTTCCGCTAAAATAAAATATGCCCTACACAAACTATAATGTGAATTTAGGTAAACTGGGATAAATGGTGGTAGCCTATATCCTTATAAAGTCCATACCTGAAATCCAATGTTCGAGGCCCTTTCTTTTAGCAGAAAGAATCTCGGGAATAATGCAAATCAAATTCTTGTATATTCCAAAATCCTTTATTCAATAATTTAAAATCGTGAGGTTAAAAATCGCCTCGTTCCCTCTTTACTGCGCGCTTCGCCCTCGGGCTTGTTTACTGTCCCAGCAGTTCCCGACAATGACGTGATGATGCGCGTGACGTAGCCACAGTTGGGGGCGTGGCCAGCTGTCAATGCTGGAGTTGCTTATAAATACGAATCGGGATTCCGATCCACACGAACGAACGAACGCATCCGAGCAAATCAAACGGACATCTCTCCCAACAGCGTTCGCTTTCAATAGACAGCCTCTTAAGAAACATTTAAGAGCGTTTTATTGCTGCTGTCGCGCTATTCATCACATCTTTGGGACTTCTTGTGTTTGATTCATTCGAGAGGAGCGTCGATCCGAGAGCGGAACGGAACGCTGTTTCATTGACTGTCATCGTTATTCGCTCTCCTTTTTTGGACGTTTTATTTTACACTTGAAGGTGTAAATTAGACACTGAGCTGTCAAGCAGAATAGCTTTTTCCAAGAATATCTCTATGAGTACACAAATGGAGCAGCCGTTTTACCACGACGACTCGTTTCTGTTGGGTTACGCGCACAACGACGCGGCACTACATGACTACAAACTCCAGAAACAGAGCATGAACTTGAATTTGACCGAGCAATATCGGAGCCTCAAATCGGAGCTTTATCAGAGCGCGAACGGCGATGTCGGGTCGCTCAAACTCGCGTCTCCGGACCTGGAGAGGCTCATCATCCAGAACAGTAACGGGGTTCTGACGACGCCCACACCGGGCCAGTACCTCTACGGTCGGGGGATCACCGACGAGCAGGAGGGCTTCGCGGAAGGCTTCGTCAAGGCTTTGGATGAGCTTCACCAGATGAACCACATGCCCCCGCCCAACGTGTCGATTGGAGCCGGCGGCGTCACGACGTGCGCGACAACAGCGTCCGTTTTCGGCTCCTCCCTGCAATCCGAGCCTCCCATCTACACGACGCTGAACGCGTACTGCCCCGCACCAAACCACCCGTCCACCACCATCAACTACCTGCCTCCCCATATACCACACCCGGAAAACACGCACGCGTTCCAGCACTCCGCGCCGCGCTTCGTGCCTTTGAAAGAAGAACCGCAGACCGTTCCCGACATGCACAGCAGCGACGGCTCGTCACCACCAATGTCTCCAATCGACATGGAGAACCAGGAACGCATTAAAGCAGAGCGCAAACGGCTTCGTAACCGACTTGCGGCCACTAAATGCCGAAGGCGCAAACTGGAGCGCATATCGCGGCTGGAGGACAAAGTCAAAGGTTTGAAGTCTGACAACGCTGGCCTGTCCAACACAGCTTCCGTTCTGCGGGAACAGGTGGCGCAACTTAAACAAAAGGTCCTGAGACACATGAACAGCGGCTGTCAGCTCATGCTGACCAGTAAGATGGAGGCGTTTTAAACGCGGCTGGACTCAGATAAACATTACACTGGAAATTGTTTATGTTCCTCGACGAGAACGCACGCGCTCTCAGCTGAGGTATTTTGGACACGTCCTGGGTTCAGATACATGATTGAAGCGAACCCTCCGTCCAGAAGGGGACGGAACGGACTCTGAGGCTCCGAGACGAAGTGGAAAAGGCCAGTCGCCGCCTCCCTATCAAAACGGTGTTTTTGTCATGATCTAAAGTGTACTTGATCATGTAAACGCATCTGATATTGTCGTGCAGTAATTCAACCGATCCTGAACTCATAAATTATTGTTAGGCTACTGTTCAGGTTGATCCTGACACTATGTTACCAATGTCAAATGTTTACAATGTCTTTTTTTTTATGTGTGCGCGGTTTATTTAAGTAAAGATTTTGAAATATAACTTTCCATGTGTATGGGTTTTCATTTGTGTTATGTTTATTGTCTTGGTTTCGAGCTGTTATGTAATTCCTCGAACGGTCAACATGTCGTTCACACACAAAACACGACCATTTTGATTATAGCTTGAATGTTTGTTCACTCTTTGTAAAGTAATCAGCTGTCTTCTGGGGGGGGGGGGTGTATTGATTAATACTTTAGCGCGTTCACAAAAGGGGGCACTAGGCCTTTTCTGCTGACGTCAGCAGCACTTCCATATATGGTAGTTTTTTGCTCCTCGTACGTCACTCTCCACCCACAAGCCCGAGTGGAGAAGTTCACCGTTCCAGGATCAGAGAGAGAGAGAGAGAGAGGGGGTTTCCGAAGTTGGACAAGACCACTGTGAGCGTGTGCGTGTGTGTTTCCATGGAGTTTAGTGGGTTAAACGCTCACAAGGAAACAATGAAGCAGCCTTTAATACGCGGAACTTATTTCAAGAATATAGTCAACAACTTTAGAGATATAAGAAGAGAAACAAACATTTTAGAATTGTAAAATAATAATAATTATACATGATTTAGTCTATTTATTAAAATATTTAAATGTTAAAATGTTACTTATATATTCGTTTTATATCCTCAAACTATATAATACTATAAAAGTATATATATATATATGGTATAGGTCATTACATTGTTTTGAGCATAAGAAACTAATTGAATGAACACATTTTTGGAATAAAAAAAATCCTATAGGAATAAAATAAAATAGAAATTCAAAAATGTCATACAAAGTTTGGATAAAAAAGCTTGAGACCTAAAAATTGATTGGTGAAGGGAAAAAAAACAATGTCTTTACGTGTCAATTAATTTTATTCAATGTCATGCCCTCTGTGGACACTGACTCATTTATTAAGAAAATTAAAATACATGTATAGGCAAAAACATTGTTTTTTATTTTAAATGTTTTTAATTTATCAATCAATTCTTATAGGTCTGAAGCTTTTTTAAATCCAAACTTTGTATAAAGATGATTCTCAACTATTTGATGAAATATGTAACAGAATGATTTGATTTAAAACGGTGACGTATGTTGTCAAATAAATTTGCTAAAATATAATGTCTTTGGGGGGAAAAAACTCAGGAGGATATGATGCACAAGAAACAGACTGATCAACTTTATACAGAGATATCAGGGGTCAAAAGATGATCAGGGAAGAAAACACACCTTCAGCATTAGATAATTGTTTATATTAGGAGCTATGTTATAGAAGAAGAGATTGGAGTCATTAAGCATGAATATAAATGTATGTTATAGGCCCAATTCAGTTTAAGATATGTAAGTTAACTGGTTTGCTGCTCCAAGCCTAAACTGGTTTCACAGGAGAACAACCAGCTAGACTGGTTTCATCTATTTTTTTATTTCAGTCAAATATAACAATTTTAAGTAGTTAAATCATCTGCTCCTAATTCATCATATTACTTAGTGGTTTGGATGTGTTCTGGAGATGAATATATATTTCGGGAAGTGACTGCGCCCTCTGGAATGACTGAACTGGAGGCGCGCACGGCAGGGGCGCGCATGAGATCTATAAAGAGAACCGGGTCTGGCACTGCCGCGGTAATGAAGCATGGAAATATGTGACCCTGAGCTGATCTTTCTGAACGAATTACCTCAATAACGGATTCATTTATTAA
The DNA here is from genome assembly GCA_030578275.1 of Meda fulgida. Classification (NCBI taxonomy): domain Eukaryota; kingdom Metazoa; phylum Chordata; class Actinopteri; order Cypriniformes; family Leuciscidae; genus Meda; species Meda fulgida. The sequence continues at coordinate 36,031,234 of CM060618.1, forward strand.
ATATTGACCCAATGATTCCACTAAAATAATAGCCTATGTTTCGATGGTAGTTTTAAGTACACTTTATTACCATGAAAATACCATCTTAGCTACAAATAACCAAGTCCAAATAACAAAGCTAGTGTCTGAAACGCGTGGGGCGTTTTTTTTTTTGTGCCACTCTATCGCTGGAAAACGGGAGTGCTTTTTTTTTTTTTTGAGAAAAGCCCACTCGGGTCCACCTGTTAGTGACGTCAGTGACCCACCTGCGTGTTTTTCTGCTCGCTCTCGAGGTGGAAATCGGAGTAAGCCACATCAAAGCGCTGAAAGTAGGCGCGCACACGCGAGCTCGGGTTGTTTTGGAGACTTTAAAGGTGCACACTGTCATGTGTGTTTCATTTCATCTGAGACTCAACAATATCAACAGCTCTTTTAGTTTCATGAGCGTTTCTTGTGGAAAATTCCCCCACATTTAAATGGACTTGTTCCGTTCTGATGTTTGTTGACTTTACTAAGGTTCCCTAAGTAAAGGCACCCTTTTTACCTTTTATAATGTATATGTTAGTCTTAAGAATATGAATAAAGATGGTGTGTTCCAAAACAATGTCAAAATTCGCATTTTGGAGATAAAAGCTTTCAAAACTTGATCTCACTTCTGCTAAAATGGATCACGGATTATTTTTTTTGACATCACAACGGACTTCAGCTTCTCATCACATATTTTGTCCAATCAAATGCTGTTTAGAATCTAAAGCTCCGCCCCATAAATAGCACCTACCACTGGCCAAAGTTACCTCACAGAGAGATATGGGTTGGAGATGTGTGTTTGATTGTTAAAACGCTCGAATTTTGTTATGGTTTCCAACTGTGCGTTGGTTAAGAGTGAAATGGCTAATTTAATCACACTTCTTCTATTGAATACAATGTCTCATCAGCGCTCGGATTCGCTTCCATGGTGCCATCAAGTAAGGCCCTGTCGCAATTCGCGCACTTCATGCAGACATCCGGTACCACGGACTTAAATTACGCATGCTCGCCGAATCTACGAGTCCACAGGGTCCCATTTAGCATTTCAAAACTCTGAAGTGCGCTCAACAGCGCCCCCTTTGTACCCTTGAAGCGATCTTCCGCGAAGCCCGCATAGATGCAGGCTCTATGCACTTTAACTACCCAGGAATCCTTGCGAAATGCCAATCAGAAAACGGATGGGATTTCGCTCACGGACTGTAAACATGGCTAAGAGAATATGTATCATTATGGTTTTTATGACATAAGCGCACATTTTACCAGTTGTTACTAACAGTTTATACAAACATTATCGGCCAGTGGTTGATATCTCAAACATAATAATAGCGTGTTAAATAATACGATCGCATTATGATTCATTACATAAATAGAACCGAATGTCATGGCTTTACTGACTCATATAAACGTAGTATGAATACTGGAACCTATACATTTGTCTTAATGTTCAATTTTAACACAAAATGAAAATGAATTTATGTATTATTATGTAGGCTACAACTGTATTTATCATTTACATGACCATGACATCTATTCTAATGCCCAGGTGGCATATACAATTATAGAACTGTAAAAGCAGGCTGTGTAGGTCACATGGACATAAGATTTGGGAAAATAAAATAAATACTGTTTTCGATGCTAAAGATTGTAATTTTTTTTAATGATATTTGTGATATTCGCGGACTCGCGCTAAGGGCCCTATGGGTCTGCACTACATGACGTCACCGAAGTGTGCTCTGAGGAAGTCCACAAGTCGGGAGTGTGCCATTTGGGACAGGGCCTGACTTGCAGTCTGTGAGGTATACTAGACGCTATCGGCTATTTGAAAAGGGGGAGGGGCCATGTAATATGTCCCGCCTTAGCTTCATGTTTCAGTCGTCAAACGTCATACAAAGCTGCGCGTTAAGGCTGATATAAACTTCTGCGTAGGACCTACACCAGTGCTTTACAAGTAGTGGTGGGCAGATCGAGGCTTCGTGAAACACTGAAACAGTTGAATCAAATGTGCCATATTGTGCCGAGGCTTCGAAACAATCCGACACCCGTCCTTACGGTGACCCCTAGTGGTCAGAACAGTGTAAATGCAACAAAAACCCAGGCCAAAACATGCATTAAAACACCTTTTACAAATCTATTGCAATTTTTTTATTGAAAGTAAAATATTTCAAATGCAATTATCTAATCATCTAATAAGATTATCATATGCAAATGTGTTATTTTATCAATTGTCAGGGTTTGTTTAGTTTGTTCTACACAGCAAAATCACCAGTGTTAAATGAACACTGCTCAGTGTTTATATGAGTCCACACTCAGAGAGTGTTAGATGAACACTGAAGCAGTGCTAAAGTTAATGAGATAATTAAGTGATTAATTGAGTGATGATTGAGCATTATCGAAGACACCTGATGTTAACAAGCAGAATCACTGAAGGAGAAAATTGTAATTGGTATGTTACCATTATGGACATCAGTGTTTGCTTTAGTTGGGGTCTTGACCCTTAATTCTGTAACTTTAGTTCTTTGTTTGGCTGCTATAATTGAGTTGTAACAGCTAGATGAACAAATATAAAAGGTGTGTTGATTGTGTCGTAATATTATAATTATCTCACAATTATTTGACCTGAATAGAGTCCAATTTCTGAGTTACATTTATTTTTTTGATTATAGCAGCACTGTCTTTAAAAATCACAATATTTGCAACTTTTACGATGTAATCCAAATAATTTCTTTAAACTTAATCACATACAAAACTTTTTATCGCTTTTTTAAACAGACATCAAGAACCAGCCTGTGACTCTCAACAATTTTTGAAGTGCATTCTGGGTGCCATCAATCAAATCTCGTTCATGGCTCCCCTCATGCGTTGCTGCATGAATAAATAATGAGCTTATGTTCAGAGGTCATCCGTTTGTCACCATTGTTGAGATTCATACGCTAATTCTTAATGTCTGTATGTGCCAACCTGAAATACTTTGTATGGTAAATTTTTTTGTAAATATTTGATCATTTGGATTTAATTGAAAAGGCTAAAAACCACATATTCTACAATGACAGTGTTGCTATAATCCATAAGGTAAGCATAACTCTGATAGTTTGCTCTCAATGCGTTCAATGATTCAGGTCAACTATTGATTATGTTACAACACAACCAGCACCTTCATAACACCTTTTCTCTTTGTTCATCAGGCAGCTATGACTCAGGTATAGCAGTCAATCAAAGAACTAAAGTTAATGATTTAAGGGTCAAGAGCCCAACTAAAGCAAACACTGATCTCCATAATGGTAACATACCAATTACGATTTTCTCCTTCAGTGATTCTGCTTGTTAACATCAGGTGTCTTCGATAATGCTCAATCATCACTCAATTAATCACTTAATTATCTCATTACCTTTAGCACTGCTTCAGTGTTCATTGAACACCCTCTGAGTGTGGACTCATATAAACACTGAGCAGTGTTAATTTAACACTGGTGATTTTGCTGTGTATGAATGGCTCAGCTAAACAGGCCAACAAGGCCGCGTTTACACATTTAGAGAAATGAGTATTTGAATTTGAAATTGCCATCACTATTTACAAGGCACTTCAGTGGGACTTTAAACGAGCGGTCTAATTAACCTCTGTTTAGCGAATTTTCACGGGTGAAATCCAGTCCATCCAACTGGAATCCAGAGGGAAAGATTTAACACACATTTATCCTCGAAATCACAACATTGACCAAAAAAATAAATAAATATAACTGTCCTGTGCTTTAAACAACATCGCTACACTAGTAATGGACAATGGATGGTTTTGCTTGCGAAATTTGCTGACATTTCACTAATAGGAGTACATTTTGAGTTGTTCTGAAGCATGTGATTCTTTAAAATAGGCTTTTGGGACGTGATCTCTAAAATACTCTCAAATAGTTGCAAATTTTTTTTTGTATATGTGCTAACCTGTAATTAGTTGTCATATTGAAGGTGAGTTTGATTCATCATGCTTTATATCGGGGGTATTATGTTTATTTTGAAATGCTCTTAACATGCTGATTAATAATGCTAAATGCAGATGAACAAAAAGTAATATAATATGACAGATAAAAATAACTATATTTGCAGCATCAATGTTTTTTGTAGTGTTTTTCCATCTATTTTACTGCTCACAGTGTTTTTGCTACTGTTGGTAAAGTCCCCCTTGTGTTGAAAATCAAGTTTTTAATGTTATTTATCTGTCTATGTGTTGTTTTTAATATACTTTCAGACAAACCATGTGCAAATTCACCAGTCAACACCATTGCTGAGTATTTTCTCCTTAAAACTGCAGTGAATAAAAAAACAGACTCAAAAACAAATTTGCATATTCATAGAACCGCAGAGGCAAGAGTGCAGATTTACATTCAATCTATTTTAAGACGTGAAGAATTTATTTTTAAGGAAAAAACGTTTAAATATGTCATGTTGGTGATCAAAGATTAGTTTAAAGGGATAAAATTATTGACTACAGGGGGACTTTAAAATAACCGTGTCATAATGTGGCTCTTTAGCGTCTTCATCGAGAGAGAGAGAGAGAGAGAGAGAGAGAGAGAGAGAGAGAGAGAGAGAGAGAGAGAGAAAGCAACTCGCACGAAATTGAAAGCGCTTTTGCCTCTAGTCTAGATAAAATATTAGAGGTTGTAGCGCCAAAAGACCATTAGCATATCATAAATGTCCCTGGGCGCTTGTGGTGTTAAACACATTGTTTCGACAAGCTGCTAATTTGAACTAGAAACGGTAAAATGGTGCTGCAGTTGTCAATATTTCTCGGTCCGCCATTTAAATACATAATTATTTCTCTCTCGTTTCGCTTTTCCCCAGTTTAATTGGCACAAGAATGGCTGCCAGGCCTGTAAAAGTGCAGCACTCATGAATGAGTCAAAGCTAATTCAGCAAAGTTTCTCAACAGAACCAGCGCGTGTTATTTTGATCCCGCCTTCGTGATTAGCCTGAAGAGCTTTCTGGAGCATTTCTTCTTCATACTTCCCCTCTATTCTACATGAAGAGGCTTTCTAACGCCTGACAGACTGTAGGCTAGAGGGAGGACGGATGATGACGACAAAATGTGGGCTCATCTCCTCCATCACACGCTGATTTGCACATTTCATCTTTTCTCACCCACTCACACACTGTACATCTCTCATTCGATCTCATGAATATTCCTTCTTGTCCTTTCCAAGACTGGTGGATGAACGCTGAGGCTCAGATTGAGTGACACTTTCCGTCAAAAACCCACCGACACTGACACAACACGACTGTTACATAAACTATAGGCTACTCGAGTATCATTGGTTTGCTGCTTTTTAACCTGTTTTAAATGCACGTTATATATACACTCTAAAACAAGAGGGTTCTTTAACGGTTCTTTACACGTAGTAACAGTTCTATTTAGAACCTTATCGTCCTGAAGAACCCTTTATATGCTGAAAAGGTTCTTTGTGTTCGAGTTTAGGGTTCTTTATTCCCGCCTTTTTGTTTTTCAAATTGTAACTGTCGAAGCCTCCTCATTACTGATTTTATGGCGCTTAGCTATACAGCTACGGTCAATTATTTCTTAAAATGTCTATAAATTATAACTTTCATTGTAAAAATGGTAATGATCATTTCCTAACAATCATGTATTTTTCTGTTTTTTTGTTTAACAGAGCATGTAAGTGTGATTCGCTCTATTCAGTTAAGGATAGTCATCTTCTCTTCTCCACAAAGTAAGTAACAGAGATATAAAATTGATTATATTTTTAGACTTTATGCCTAAACATACCCAGTCACAAAAAAATATCAAAGCTATCCTATGACTTTATTTCCTTTTAACATGGTAAAGCTAATTTTGGCCTTCATGAACATATTTGTTTTTACATAATCAAATGGAAGAGAGACACATGTAACTCTAAACGTAACTGTAGGCTATATTTCAGATGCTGTCACGTATCATAACCTCATCATCTGCAGAGAGAAACTAACACTCAGAATACACACATAATGAAGGGCGTAAAGACATTGGGATTTGAAGATATTTCACTGGAACTTGTTCTTCATTACATCTATATCGTGTTCAGTGTCAATTGTTATTTATTAATGTATTCCACTAACAACTGTTGTTAGAGCACTGCCATTTTTGCTACAATCTGCCATGTCAATAAAAAATAAAAGTACCTAATTGACACAACATACAGTTTAAAAAAAATGTAAAACCCAAGTAGAGGCAAAAATATATGAGACCAGGCATAGAGGACTAAAAAAAACTATATTAATAAATAATTGATAAAAATTATATTACTAATAGTAATATTAATAATATGAAGATACTATATACTAATATTAATGAAAATAAATATTGTTGAAAAGGTTATTTATAACACGTCCGATTTAGCACTTTCAAAGCATGGTTCTTTATGGAACCTTATATAAAGGGTTCTATTTAGCACCAAAAAGGGTTCTGCTGTTGTTACAAGCCGAAGAACCCTAATTTGGTACTGTTCAGAACCATTTTTCTTGAGAGTGTGTGTATGTGTATATATATATGTGTGTGTGTGTGTTCAAAATATTAATAAATACTAGCTAATGGTGTAAAAATACCATTATATGTATACTAAAATAACACATAAATATAGCTACTATTTGGCTTAACCAGATGTTTTTCGTGTGATTCGTGGGAGTTTTTGTGGTTAGATAAGTTGGGTCAAAGGCTAAAGGTCAAGCCTGGTTTAACTGATCATGAATTCAGCATTAAACACCATCACAGAGTCAATGAGTGTGTTTCGCCTTAAAATGGGTTCATGGCGCCATCTAGAGCTGCAAGTGCCACAAACCAATTCAAAATGGTTTTGAAGAAAATAGGCTGTTAACTTGGGGAGAGCTGAATAGGCCTAGCTAATGAATACCGGTAATAAACGCTAACGTTACAAGACCTTATTCAGAGCAGCGCCATGACAGGTGTGAAAGCGAGGCTGTGAGGGATAGATAAACTTACAGTGTTTTCAATGGCATCCACTGTTAAAAGCTAGATCACTTATAGATTTCTACTGCTCATTTTGTCTGTTTTTTTTTTTTAACTGAAACTTCTTTCTTTTTGCATTGTTTCGTCAGCAGAACTATCTAAAACACATTTATGTCTATCCCTCACAGGCTCGCTCAAAGATGGCGCTGAGCTGTGAATTAATGTCTATTCTGCTTCACATTACATACACAGCGATACGGGACAAATATAAACAGAATAACAGACATTAGTGTACAACAAATATATAGCCTGTTTTGTCGTAATTACCGTCATTACCAGATGACGACACGTACTAAGAGCTGTTTACGTCCTCGGATTCAGAGTTGTGTGCGTGTCTATGGCAACACTATCAAGGCCAAAATTAACCTGCAGTGGTCACGTGGTACAAACAGGAGCTCTCAGAAAATTCTGAATTACAAATTGTAATCTATGGACACGTATGCCTGGTTTCACAGACAAGGTTTAGATCAGGCCTTAGTTAAATTAGGACAAGGAGGCTTTTATAAACATGCCTTAGAAAAAAAAAACAGGCTACTGATGTGCATCTTGAGTGAAAAAAACAATGGCACTGATATTTTAAGATATTTTTTCAGTGCTTTCTTTCAGTGCTTTCAAAAAAAAAAAAGATATCCTTTCAGTAAAACAGCTCAAACATAGTTACTTATTGTGGGACTAATCCCGTTGTTTACGACGACATACTTAGTATGAATGTCATGCTACAATTTAAGTTAAACGTAGCATTAATTTGGCAAGGTAAACACGGTTAATTGATACTTTACACTAAACAGGATAACAACAATGACGGGATTGCAGGGGTTTAAACTGCTTTAAAAAGAACAGTTAAAAGAACAAATTCCAATTTAGTTTATTTATGAATTAAAGACATATAAGATCAGAAGAGAAACACGTTTACTCAAGGCAGCCACATAATACTGAAACATCAAACTGCTCACACTGACCATCCGTTTACATACAGACATAACAAAATGTCCTCACGTTCACTGTTAAACAGTCAAACAGAATTTACAGCGCTCTCACAGTTTTTCTTTACAGCATTATTTTTTATATACGTCTGTATAAATACTTAGAGTAAATGACAGCTGAATCATATCTGTGTTTTCACTAATAAAGTCATTTACTCAAAACACACATACATAAATTACACATACGACTGTGAGAAATGTAAAGATTAGCCATATGCATGTATGATAATGTGATGTTAGAAGAAATGAGACATCCATTCTTCCATATGTTGTGATTATCATGAAATATCACAGTTAAAGAAACAAGCGACAATAGCAATATTTAGACAAAGTCTAAACTGAGACAAAAATGCCATAATAATATTTGTAAATGATGTAATTTCTTTCAGTGGGCAAATACAAAAACACACTGAAACAGTTCAACTCAAGATAAAACAAGATTCGCGACCCATATTCCTGATGTAATTTGTCATATTTCCAGGTGAATAAGAATATTTGAAAACACTTTACAATAAGGTCTCATTTATTAATGGTATAATGCATTTACTAACAATGAGCAATATGTCATTTATTCATATTTGTTAAATGTTAACTAATACAAATAGTTATTCATTGTTTGTTCATGTTGAGGTTAGAGCATTAACTAATGTTACCAGACACAACTTTGATTTTTAAAATGCATTAGTAAATGCTGAGATTAACATTGGTGACGATTAATAAATGCCAAGAAGTATTGTTCATAATTTGTTCATGTAGTTAAACCTTATTGTAAAGTGTTGCCAAATATTCAATGAGATTCAGACCTAAATTCAACTTGTCATGTTGCTTTAAAGGTGCAGTGTGTAAGTTTTAGCCATCTAGTGGTGAGGTTGTGAATTGCGCACAACAGAAGTTATGGTGGCCGACAGGAAGTGATGTCGTCGTCTAAGACAAGAGAGAGTTACCAGTTCAGCAATGAGGTTTCTTTACAAAGATAAATTAAGAAATTAGGTTTACATAATTATTCAGTAAAACGATGTTATTGTGAATATTATTGTTACTTGTTCATCATGGTGTCCGTGTTAGCTAGCTTCTTTGCACGAAGAACAACATAGTGATGATACGTGTGTCTCCATTCAGGGCCACTGTTGAAACATGTCGGCGCATTTCAATGCAAGTGTATGTAGATAGAAATGGCTCAATCTAAGGTAATAAAAACATAATTCATTATACATGTACGGTCTTTATACACCACTGAAAACATAGTTATGTATATGATATTGCATTTCTGTCAACAAATCCTCCTAAATATCACACAATGCACCTTTAACAGGTTAAAATAAGCAGAATTTCTATTTGCAGAACTAGTTTAAGTCTATCCAGGATTGTTTTGTCGGCTGTGTTAAATAGACAATAGAATTTCGGTAGAAATTCACTGCATTTGTTTCCTTTAAATTCAACCGATAAGATAAAACAGAACACCTGATAATAAACATTCAGCAGATCTAGAACACAAATGTTCTAGAAGCCGCTTCCACTGCCTTCCATATCGGGGGCCAGAACGGAGCGTTTGCGCAGGACGGTGTTGCTCCTCCGGGCCTGTGGTGGCGCTGTGGCGCTGCGTGTCTGGGGCTGCGCAGGGGGGCAGGGCGCTCTGTACTGGGGCAGGCCACTCTTGGTGGTGTCCAGTTCTTCAGGGTCTCCTTCCTGAACCCTCAGGGCCGCGATCACCTCTCGATCTGAGGGGCTGAGAGTCAGACAGCCGCAGCTATGGCCTTCAACACCGTCTTCTTCCCCGGGGTCGTCTTCAACCGTCATAAAGGCGTCTCCCCAAAGACTCTCGCAGAGGTCTCGCCCGTGCTGATACATCTGATCAACAAACACAGATGCATGGATGATCAGAAAATGCTCACAAGTACGCAAACAAACAACTGTGCAATCAAAGTACCGGTGCTCTTCTATCATTTTTTGATAGAAAAATTTACGTTTTTTATTTTTTTACTTCTTTGGAATGGTACGAAACTTTGTAAAGGTTTTGGCACTTGGTATGTGAACGCACACACCAAAAATCATGGACATGATTCAAACAGGTTAAATATGGGGGGGGGTCACACTTGTGCTCCTCGCGGCAAAAATGGAAATGGAAACTTGGAAATGAATGGGAGGTGAATTTCATCTAGTGGAAGCTTTTGGTACTGCAGCCAAACTAAATCTGGCTGAAAGCTAATTTTTTGAGATATCAACCTCAAATTTTGAGCTTGACTTGTTTAGATTTGTGGCTTTGATGTTCTCAGTAAAACATGTTTTTGAAAATATAAATTTCACATAAAAATGTTAAATAGTATCATTATTCATAACAATAAACATACAATTCTGTAACTTGTTTCACTTCAGCAATAATCATCCAAGTGTTGTCTTTGAAAACAGATCAAACTTAAGTCTTTGCAGTAAAGCATTCAAGATTTACGACAGTTTAAGTTGGAAATTTAATTTTCAGGTCTATGCTAAAAAAGTGAATAAATGGTTTATAAATACAGCGTAAATATAATTTAGTACCATATAATCCCCTAAAAAAAACAGCATATTAAATAAAAAACATTACTGAACTAAAATATAGTAGTCATTTCATTGAAAATTTCTCTCATTTTTGGCAGACATGCGAAGAGCGTTAGAGAGGGTTAAGGCAAGTAATTTCACTCGGCGGCCATCTTTGAAATGCCTCTCGAGCAGCTATTTCAGTCACAGTGCAGCTCCTATTTCTTCGAATGGGGAAACATCTGATTCTCTAAAGCACCAGGTAAGGTTTTTACCACTCAAATAATAAAAAAGCGTCTTTTTTTTCATGTGCAGTCCTAAGCGCGCATCTTAAGCTGTCACACGATCACTTTACCAATTGGCGACTGCCTCTTATATTTAGAAGACGGGACTTATTCCGCCATATTGTGTGTTTCACTTTCTCCCATTCAAAGTAACATGAGTGCAATGAGTGCATAGTCTTTATATAGGCTAAATAAAGCCTTTGGTTTGATCCAATTAGAAAACTGACTGTAGAAGAAGACTCACACTAATCCTGCAATAGTGGCTTCTTGTGGCAATGCTGAGAATGCAGCGTGTAATTGCTTGGTATTGTGCATTTTTAAAACATAAAAAATAGCACTAAATATACATTAACAGCAGAACTTACAACCAAAGTCAACCTTAATAGCTCTTCAGACTGCTACTTATTCAACTGGGGAAATAAAAATTAAATTATTAAAGCAATGTGAAGAGCAGAGCTGCAGTTATTAGGGATCTTACCATCCATGGCGCTTCAAAAATATTATGTGTAATGATGTGAAAACATTTCAGATCCGCTGCTAACATTGTCCATCGTTAAATTCGCACATCAGCTTTAATGATTCCTCGAAGTACACACACACACACACGCACACACACCTCCTCTACCATCTCATTATTGGCTGTGATTTTCACCCCTCAGAAGAACATGTGAAGTGTGTGTGTGTTTCTCTGTCACTCATGGTTATGCACATGTGATGATGATTGTGTTGATTATGAATTTTTAATGCCAGCGGCATTTCCACAGAAACACAGTGATCTTAAAACCAACATGGGATCAACGGAGACTCGATTTACTGTCTTAATTCAAGTTCCTGCTCTTATTGGCAATGATTCATCACTGCACGCTATTCTGTGAAAAAAGTATAATCGTTTATGAAAATCATAACTTCACTTCCATAACTTTTCATCTCCACCTATCAAGCACCTTCATAGAGACACTTTCACCATCCAGTCAATTCATCATGATTAAATCAAGTCCTGCTCACTGTTAAACCTCATAAAAAAAATATATTACCCCTAAAGAAGTGAATGGCAGAAAAGTCTGTTTAACATTAAAAATCATGTTGGGGTCACATGACCAGCCAAACACTTGCTTGCTTTATCTTGGTATTACTGGACAACTCCATTCACCAAATGAATTATTCATTGTTTATTTATGAGTGTATCAAAGTTGAATCACAGTGAATATGTTTTGAATCAAATCAACATTGATATTGTCACGGATGTTGTTAAAATTCAGTGTTCATTTATTTTAAGTATTTTGTAATCTTTTTACAACCATTAAATGTTGCCTCATACACTGTTGCAATGTTTTTTTCAACGTTGAAACAACAAATGACATTATATCAACCACATTCTGTACGAGGCCGGTCGCACTGATTCACATCTCTCTCTCTCTTTTCACATGTACAGCATGTCAGTGGTGAGGAAATGTGACATGAACTGACACGTTCACTGTGTATTTGTGTGTGTGTGTGTGTGTGTGTGTGTGTGTGTGTGTGTGTTTTCCAAAGACGTTCCAGCTGTGTCCATGCCTGAAGTCACATACTCTCTCCAGTGCTGACGGTGATGTGAACAACCCACATTTCCTGAATTCATTCAAATGACTGGCAACATTACACACTGACAGATCTCTCAATATCTCAGCATATTCACGTATTACAATCCAGTTTGACTTTATTTCTCTCACACTAAATTTCTTATTGAGAGGCTTAGGTGTTGAAGACTTATTGGAAAAAAATAAGTTGAAGTCACCATTATGATGATCGGTGTTTGTTTTAGTTGGTCTCTTGACCCTTTAATCTTCAACTTTAGTATTTCTTTTGCTGCTTAAGAGACTCTGATACTCATTTGTCATGGCAAAAAGATTGCTGAAGAAAAGTTCACCAGATGATGCTGGTCACTTATCAATGATGTCATCGTCATGTGCTGGCATGATTCCCAGGTATCACTCAAAGTTAAATCTCTGAGTACATTAACAGTACATACCACATGCTTCACAGTAGCCTTGTCGTATTATGGCATCTGTATTATCTGGTATTCTAATTTATTGTAAATCATTATACATAAAATGTGTTGAACTGTGTTTTTTAGGAGCACACATAAACATAAAGAATCAACATACGAATCTCAACAATGGTGTTAATCAACAAAGCTTTTTGTGACTTTAGTAGCTTGTTTTGTGACGTTCAGATTTGATCTGAATATTTATATATATTTTTGAGATTCATACTCTGATTATTGATGTCTGTGTGAGACCACATGATCCTGCATGCATAATGATGTAATAAAATATTTCAGAGTAACGCAGCGTAAGTTAACAACTAATATTAATCAATTTAATCAGAGATTAGACTCTGGTGTCAGTGAATCAGGCCAATAAATGATGATATTTTTGCTATAACAAACACATATCAGAGATGCACAGTAACAACGGCCATGGGAAACTTATGTTAAAAAGTCAAGGCCTCAACTAAAGCAAACACTGATCACCATAATGGTGACTCACAAACATTTATTATTTCAATAAAACATCTAAACCTCTTTTAATTCTCAATAAGAACTTTAGTATGACTTTTTTTAAATTCTGGATTGTAATAAGTGAAGATGCTGAGATCTTGAGAGATGTGTTAAAGTTTAATGTTCTCTTGGGATTTAAAGGGTTTCGGTTGAGTTGTGTGGGTCACCATTGTGCTGAAGAGTAGAGCTAGATGTTTTTGTTAGTAATAATTCAGAGAATACTTGTGTTATAATAGTGTTTTTGCATTAATTTAAATTAGGATATTTTACTTTAACTTTACGTTTTTTGGATTGGTAACTGTAGCTAATAGTCTAACTATTTCTGGTTTAAAATCAGTATTAACACTAAAACCTATTCATGCCCAGCGCAGGACCAGTTATGAATTAGTAATTGCCTGAGACTCGGGCCAGTTACTGGGCCACTCCAGGGTATGGTGTCAGTGTTAGCTAGGGTAGTATTTTTGTATCAGACAGTAGCCACGTTTCCATTACAGATTTGCGCAAAATTTTTGCGCTATTTTGTAAATGTTGATAAAAAAACGATTGCGAAATGACGCCGTTTCCATGAACTGATGTTATGTGACTGACACGTAATTTTTTCCTCTCGCGTTAAGTCATTCCAATAATTATGGCAACCGATGTTGGTATGGGTTTACATATATCCCGGCCACCGCACTAGCCATTATTTTTAATGGAAGGAGACGTAGGTGTGTTAAGCATTTATGGCAAGGAAAAACCCTTATACTTTGGAGTGGCACATACAGTATGAGGTGTTTCTGGGTATTTCTCCCTCATTTCTGCTTTGAGGTCTTGGTTGTGGCATTTCTTTGTTGTTTAGAGTCTAGAAAAGAACACCTTAACATTCACAACCTCTTAGCAAAATAGACCACCTTTGTAACTGCATAGACATACCTTGGCAACCTCCCACAATGCCCTAGGAACACATTGCAAGCAATGAGCCAAAACCCACTAAAAACACTTTAGCAACACACTGGAGACATTTTTTAAAACCTCAGCAATTGCATAGCAACACCCTGGCAACCACCCAAAACACACTGCAATGTACCAAAACCCACTAAAACACTTTAGAAACACACTAAAAACATTTTAAAAAAAACCTTAGCAATTGTATAACAACACACTGGAATGTGTCAAAACCCACTAAAACACTTTAGAAACACACTAAAAACCTTCAAAAAAAATAGCAATTGCATAGCAACACCCTGGCAACCACCCAAAACACACATCAATGTGTCAAAACCCACTAAAAACACTTTAGCAACACACCAAAAATATAAACAAACCATAGCAACTACATAGCAACACCCTGGCAACCACCCAAAACACACGGCGATGTGCCAAAAACCCACTAAAACACTTTAGAAACACACTAAAAACCTTTAAAAACATTAGCAATTGCATAGCAACACCCTGGCAACCACCCAAAAGACACATCAATGTGTCAAAACCCACCAAAAAACTTTAGAAACACACTAAAAACCTTCAAAAAACATTAGCAACTGCATAGCAACACCCTGGCAATCACCCAAAACACACAGCAATGTGCCAAAACCCACTAAAACACTTTAGAAACACACTAAAAACCTTTAAAAACATTAGCAATTGCATAGCAACACCCTGGCAACCACCCAAAAGACACATCAATGTGTCAAAACCCACCAAAACACTTTAGAAACACACTAAAAACCTTCAAAAAACATTAGCAACTGCATAGCAACACCCTGGCAACCACCCAAAACACACATCAATGTGTCAAAACCCACTAAAAACACTTTAGCAACACACCAAAAATATTAACAAACCTTAACAACTACATAGCAACACCCTGGCAACCACCCAAAACACACAGCGATGTGCCAAAAACCCACTAAAACACTTTAGAAACACACTAAAATCCTTTAAAAACATTAGCGATTGCATAGCAACACCCTGGCAACCACCCAAAAGACACAGCAATGTGTCAAACCCACCAAATCACTTTAGAAACACACTAAAAACCTACAAAAAAAATTAGCAACTGCAAAGCAAAACACCCTGGCAACCACCCAAAACACACATCAATGTGTCAAAACCCACTAAAAACACTTTAGCAACACACCAAAAATATTAACAAACCTTAGCAACTACATAGCAACACCCTGGCAACCACCCAAAACACACAGCAATGTGCCAAAACCCACTAAAAACACTTTAGCAACACACTAAAAATATAATCAAACCATAGCAACACCTTGGCAACCACCCAAAACACACAGCAATGTGCCAAAAACCACTAAAAATATTTTTAAAAACATTAGCAATTGCATAGTAACCCCCTGGCAACCACCTACAATACCACAGCAAATTTTGCCCAGACAAATATCACATTTTCTTCAGAAATGTACAGATCTAGTAGTGAGTTTGATGTATAATGTTTGGGATGATGTTACCTGTTGGTAAGACACACAACCGCCAGTGCAGTTCTGTCCTCTTGGGTCGGTGGCCCAGTCTCGAGCACACGTCAGGTCCAGTTTACAGGCCTCATACCTGCAACAGTGATATCTCTGGTCATCATATTACCAACAGCTCATCACAAAAGGTAATGGCATCGGACCTGAAGACAGTGTGTGTTTGTGAGCATGAGTGGGCGGGGCCTCACCAGTCTCTGCAGAAACTGTGGCACAGAGGCACCGCCTTCAGGGAGGAGTCATGATGTGGGTGTGGCCAGCGAGCAGCGTCAGGAGAGCATCGATAAAAACACACCACGCGCTTCAGGAAGGACTCGCAGCTACAGACAGAGAGAGAGAGCGAGACTGTTTTATATATATATATATATATATATATATATATATATATATATATATATATATATACAGTCTTTTTTAGTTGAAGAAAAAGAGATGGTACTTCACAAACACATTCAGTAAAACAAAAATGAGAAAAAAAAATGTACACAAAACTCCACATGCACAAAAACCACAAGCGAAAAATTAATATATAGATAAAAATAATTTAAAAATAAATAAACATGAATTATAAACAAACAAACTTGGATTACAAATAACTAACTAAATATATAAATAAATTAATTAATTAATTAAAAATATATAAACATGAATACAATGATTTAAATAATTAAACAAGGATTAAAAATAATGAATGAACTACAGTACATATATCAACCAAACAAACATACAAATACCTACTGCCATCTAGAGTCTAAAGAAGGACAACCCTGTAACATGTTCAATCACAACTTCCTGTTTTAACAGGAAATACTTCAACATGAGAACTGAGCAAGAAAATTATGCCAAAATAAAATGTAAAAATTATTATTAAATCTTTTTTACATATTGTGCATCATCCTTCACACTAAAAAATATATATATATATATATTTTATTGAAGACAAATATGAGGCAAAACTATTATCACCTGCTAAAAGCACTTAACAAAATCATATCTGATTGAATCAATCAATTTCCAGCCTTTACAGTGTAAATATGAATCATATCTATTTAGGGAATGAATATAATCTTACAGAGGGCTGAGAAGACCACACTTATCCCAGAGAGAGTTGTCCACGGAGCCGGAGAGATCTTGGACATCCGTCTCAAAACAACATGAATCTGGATGCAATAAAGAGACATAAACATTAACAACCTGGGGGACAAACTATACAAACAATACAGTCCCAACTGGAAAGTAAAATGAATCTGGAGTTTTTAATGAACTGATCTTGACCAGTTTAGAATCAGGCTGTGTGATTGTGAAAGGACTATAAAGTGTGTGTGCACACACTCTCTGTGTAGAGCGAGCAGTCCTTCAGACGGGACTCAGGACTGGGCGTGGCTTTGTGTCTCCCGTCCTGAAGACACGCCCCCTCGTGACTCATCACAGCAGCAGCCAATAGAAGGAGGTAGGCGAGGCCGAGCAGAACTCTGGACACGCCCATTTTCACCTGCATTTGTCTTTCTACTGTAAGAAATAATCTGGGATGGGAAACACTTTATTAATGACTTTCATCAACTAACATTATGATGCTTCAGAACATGAAACTTTGATTCACATTTTTATTCATTTATTCATGTTCTTTGATGAATTATATAACGCTATATATATTATATATATATAATCACAATCACTTATTCATAAAAAAGTATTAATTTAAACAGATATAAACAGATCAGCTCAGTTTAACACTGGTTATTTGATCCGTTTATTTTTTTATCTGTCTGAAATCCTCAACCAATGTAAGAGAAATTTTCGTCAAAATTTGGAATCAATCCTAACGTGATGAACTAGGAATTCTGCTAAACTCAAAATTCTGAAAATATAAACTAGAAAGTAATAATTTGTTTACCCACCCGGATCCTATTTGATTCTTAGAGGAGCCCTGTTGTGCTGCCTTTAAGATTATAATAACGGAACTGTGATAAAATAAATAGAGATTCCCAAATAAAAACTGAATAATGCATTAAAACATGAAATATAATATATATATAAATATATATATATATATATATATATATATATATATATATAGTAAAAAAATCAAGTAAAAAACTAAATATATATTCCCAAATTAGAAAAAAATGAGAAAAAATAAAATAATGTAACTAAAATAAATTAAATGTATATTCCTAATTTAAAACTGAAATCAAATAATACATTAAAACATCAAATATATATTCCAAAAAATAATAATGTAACTAGAATAAAATAAATATAGATTCCCAAATAAAAACTGAATAATGCATTAAAACATAAAATATAATATTCCAAAATAAAATAAAAATAATACGATAAATTTATTCTAATTATTACAAAATACACTTGAGTTTAAATATAGGTTAAATCATAATGCACTGTTTACATCACAACCTACAGAAACTTTTAGTTTGATATATCAAAGAAATGAACAGGTCCAGTTCAACCCAAAGTTTTCACAGCTCATATTAAGAGGTAAATAAATCATTAAAAAGAAACCATTCATGATTAATTGTGCTGTTCATATGAATGTCCTTTAACTGTGTCACACAGTCCTGCGTAAGAGGATGAAGAGTTACACAGACTGATCTACTCAAACTGCACACAGTAAACACCTCACGCCAGAGTTAAAATCTTCTAAAACACAAAATGTCCATAAAACTCCTTCGTACCTGATATTGCTGCGTTCAGTGTCTGTTCTGATGCTCTCCGGTTTGATCTGCTTTCTCACTCTTTTCCCCGAGCTATAGTCGAAGGACATCTCGATGACAACGCCCCTCCCTCCCCCCCCCCCCTCCCTCTCTCTCTCTCTCTCTCTCTCTCTCTCTCTCTCTCTCTCTCTCTCTCTCCCCCCTCTCTCTCTCTCACACACACACACACATAGGCACGCACGCACCATTTACCATTAGTTTGTTCTTAGTGAGTGCAGTTATCAAAGAAAAATAATAAAAGCAATAAGACTATAATAAATAGACATAGATATAAACAAAGACACTTTGATCATACATTGTAATAATAATAACAATAGGTTATGTGGCTGTATTTCATGTGACCTGCTTTCTAATTGCATCTCATCATGTGCCACTGAGTCACCTGCACATGTCGCCTGCGAATTGTGCTGTTTTGTTTTCCCAAAAACCTGTCTCAGTATATTACATGAGGTGAATCCAGGGTGAATTAGGATAATCTGGGACATTGGTGAATTGGGACACCTAAGCTTCTTGTTCCGTTTCAAGCACGTCTATGTCAACATGAGCGTATTATATGCTGTTTCTCACATGGTAAACTCTTATTGGTTGATCTAAACTTCTGCAATAAACTACGAGTAAACTGTTGAAGTACGTAAAGTTTAACACAGACAAATTAAACGAACCCTACTTTTACACAATATAAAAAACGGTAACACTTTACAATAAGATTCATTAGTTAACATTAGTTAATGTATTTACTGACATGAACAATGAGCAATACATTTGTTACAGTTTTTATTAATCTTTGTTATTGTTAGTTTATAAAAAGACAGCTGTTCATCATGTGTTCATGTTAGTTCACAGTGCATTAACTAATGTAAACAAATACAACCTTTGATTTTAATGACGTATTAAATGTTGCAATTGATATAAACTAAGATTAATAAATGCTGAAGAAGTATTGTTCATTTTAACTAAGGTAGTTAACTAATGTTAACTAATAAACCGTATTGTAAAGTGTTACCAAAAAACTATAGCCTCATAATATCTCAATTATACTTAAATAACACTAATGCATATCTGAAAGTATAGACAAATATCAGCCATTTAATCTGCTTGACTGATATGTTTGATATATATATATACCAAAAAGAAGCCATTTGCAGTAAACAGATGCTATAATGATGGTCTTCTCATGAGAGATGATAATTTCTCTCAGCAGGCAGCCACCGAAGGCTTGTTTTGCTGGTTATTCCTTCTCTAATCTTCCTTCTGGAATAATCCTACCTCCGTGCGCCGCTTAAAGACGTTTTTGGCCCCAAACGAAAACACTGTGCCCTAGTTACAGAGCTGTAGAGGATTCAGTCTGAAACCCTCAGACTGAGTTGTTTCAGATGCCATGTATGTTTTCCCTCATGTCATGTAGTTAAGGCCTGTCAGAGTGATTCATAATGAAACAGACAGTTTCGTAAGCATGGGCCGCAGGTCTCTCGACGCTCGCTCAAGTGTTTTATTTTGGGGCTGAGGACAGCAGACAGAAGCTATTAGCCTTTGGTCATCTGAGCTGGAATAATAATCCTTTGTGTCAAAGCTATTCATGGATGAGCCGTTGTTGTGTTCGTTCCTGGAGAGGTCACCCACATTTCGGCCAAAAGACCGCCGCTAATTGCACTGAGTTCGTTCCACCATTTAGAGCTGGTTTCACTCGTATGGACCAAATGACCCGCCCCCCTTAGTTACTGTTGCTATGTCCGACAAGCTATGGTAAAAAATGAATCGCGGAGCAGAGAGGACACTGACAACGCACCAACAGACGAAATAGAACAGGTTACTTTAAATTTGAAACAGTCTTAACTTTTTTTTTTTTTTTTTTAGAAATTCAAACCTTTTTTTTTGCTCTTTAATTAGATCGTTGTAACGCCTCAGTTCAAGCGGCACGTTAACCGATCATCTCTTCCTCTTTACTACTAGTTACAGCACCAATAAACATGAATGAACATCAGAAGGTATGTTGTTTTGACCATGGCAAGACGTCAATCAATTCACACCATTTTTTCCACCGACATTCCCCCTGTCTGGTCTGTTTTTTCAGAAAAATGGTGGATTCGGCGTTATGATTGGCCACATCACCTGTCAGTCAAACTCCTGGCGAAGGGTGATTTGGATGCAATTTTTACAGAGACCATTACATCTGGCCTAAAACACCTCAGATAGCCTACATGTATGGCCCACAATTTGACGTTTCAATATCAAACACATATCAATTTTGTACTCTGTGAATACATAAATGGCATATGGATATGGGAATCATTCTGTATCATGGTATAAATTAAAGTACAATGGCTACCATTTGATACTGGTACTCTGATACTTCTTTAAGGAAAATGTATTCCACTAAAAAAAAAAAAAAAAAAGTTTAAACTGTGTGGTTTTGTTAACTAACAGACCTATAATGAGAAAATATTGTATATAATCTTATTATATAGTGGAATTGCAAAGGGAAATTGTAATGGGAAATCGCAACTAAAAGTTGAACAACTGTCGATCTCTGTTTGCAAATTCCATAGAAATGAACAAGTAGTGCTGTACAGTGAAACAGTAATTTTTTCATTGTAAATGTAACCGGCCCTACTCGACATGCTCAGAGCAGGATTCAAACCGGGGTTTCCAGCGTAGGAAGCAGGCGCGCTAACAAGGAAGCTAAAGACAGCAGCCACTAGCGTTGGTCGCCAGAGCGCCTCTTGAGATCAGGGAGTGAGGTTTACACGCACAGCTTTTACTTGCCTACGTTACACTCACCCCCTTAACATCATTCCCATCCCGGTCACGGCACCATATGTAACCGGACCTACTCGACCTGGTCCGAGCAGGATTAGAACCAGGGTTTCCGGCTTGGGAAGCAGGCGCACTAACAAGGAAGCTAAAGATCGCAGCCTCTAGTGTCAGTCGTTAGAGCGCCTGTTGAGATCAGGAGAGTGAGGTTTACAGGAACAGCTCTCACTGGCCTACGGCAGTTACACTCACCCCCCTAAACCTCACTCCCATCCGGGTCACGCCACCAAATGTAACCGGTTCTAACCGATTCGTACCGGGGTCTCCAACATGGGATGTGGGCGCTGACAAGGACTCTAAAGACTGCAGCCACTAGCATCAGTGGCTAGAGCGCCTTGTGAGATCAAGGGAGTGAGGTTTACAAGCACAGCTCTCATCCGGGTCACGGCACCAAATGTAACTAGTCCTTCTCGACCTGCTCCGAGCAGGACTCGAACTGGGGTCTCCCGAATGTGAGTTGAGCGTGCTAACAAGGACGCTAAAGACCACAGCCGCTAGCATCGGCTACTACCTCTTGAGATCACTCTTTACATGCGATGCTCTCACTGGCCTACGTTACAATCACCCCCCTAAACCTCACTCCCATCCGGGTCATGGCACCAAGTCCTTCTTGACCAACTCTTACTATGTTACATAAACTCATAAACCTTAAGATAAAAAACATAAACCTTACTTAAAAGTAAATATTTAATGCCAGAAATTTTAATTTTAGCAGACAAACTGTCAATTCATTAAGAAATAAGCAATTTCCTCACAAAAGTATAGTTCATTTAGCTTATAACCCTCCACCACTGATATCGATTAATAAAGCTTATTCTCGAGGCTCACCCCTAGCGAAGTGTCTCTGACTCGAAGTGTCAGATGTTTCTTCATTTCAAACGATTGTTTCTGCATTGCATAGTGTTTCACTTCATTTGGTAATGTAAAACTGCCTGTTGTTTTCTGCTGGTAGGATTGACATTCAGCCGAACAGAAGCGCTCCTCGGAAGAGCAGCACAGCATGTCAGATTGATCAAGGGAATAAATGAATGACTGATAATTTCTCTTGCCCTTTTTAGTGACAGTTTGGGGATCAGATTAAAACCGTCAGTGTGTGTAATAAAAACCCAAAACTAAACAAACCATGTGTCTTTATATTATATGGAGAGGCTTAGCCATGTCCATCAGCCGCTATAAATGCATGTGTGTGGACTTCACTATTCTCCTGGAACTATAATGATTATTAAAACTTTATGGTTGTCATTAGCTATCATCCTTGAGGTGAACGGGCCTGTACTGTGGTGGTGAGTTTTGCACATGTAAATACCACTCAGAATATGTAAACAAATCTAGTTTTTAAATAACTCTTTATTCTGTTTAAATTACTCTTTATTCTGAAGGAATCTACACTGGTGAAAAAACGTATAGAGTGGAAATGAATCATGCTTATTACTTTACCATATTTACTGAAGACACTATAAATAATGTTTGCATATGTGAAGGTTGATCTGCTATTCATGTTAAATAATATCACCTGCTCGCTCTATGAAGTGCATTACCATTAAAGCAAGGTCCAACCAGCTCTTTTAACACAATGTATTAAAGCATTTTAATGAATTCAGTACATTACAAATCACACTTGCTTTTTTACAAAACTATCAGTGTATCTCTCTGCTTCACTATTAGAATGAAACAAGTACAAACATAACAAGTGGCTTTATCTTTAAACTCAAACAATGAAAAACATTTCAGTATAAATTCCTGTAAAATCGGGTCCCATAGGCCTCATTTTGGTTCATTTGTTCCAGAGTCTCGTCCTCTCGTGGAATTATATGACAGCCGATGCGGATATAATTGACTGTTTCTCTGTTCTTGGCTTCGTGATTCAGCAGAATCGTAGAGAAAAGCACCACAACAAAGATCCATAGATTTGTCAACTCGAGTCCTTGAGGACTGGAACGTTTTGCACATCGTTTCATAGAAGAAAGTCTCTCCAAGGTGCACGTCCGTGTCAAATAACAGCAGCTCTTGATGAGGCACTCGGAATCAGTTTTCAGATGGTTTCAGTCGCTCCTCCTGGATCTTTTTGCCGCAGTTCATGACCAACGTCGCCACGGCGTACGAGGACAGAATCACAATGGTGCTCCCGACAAAATGAGAGGAGGCTCCTCTCGGGACCACACGCATCGGCCTGCGGGGGTAACCCGAGTCTGGGGCGCTCACGGTGTGGCTGATGATGGACTCCATGTTCTCTCAGGTGGAGACGAGAAGTCTTCAAGCACAGCCGACTGATGTGATCAATGCATGGATGCTTGAGTGGACCTCTTTATAAGGGTCCTGAGACACTTCAGATCCCTCTCGGGAAACACCAGACTGCGTCAACAGCAGGAGAAATAGATACCACACGCATGGTCAGGTGGAGGTGAGGATCTTAATCCGTTAAGCTCATTAGAACTGGCAGAGAGGCACGTAGGTAAACAGATCTGCCATCTGACCTGTGAAACTCTTATGAAGGTTTATAACTCATGTGAGATCATGCCGAAATAGAGCTTAAGGTCATGAGTTCGATTCCCAGGAAACTTATTGTTATGGTTTGAAAGTGTTTTATAAATAAATTCTGAGCTGAGTTGAGTAAATATCGCATGGACTGTGAGAGAAAAGCGTCATTATTTGTCATATATCAATATTTTCTCCTGCTGATTGTTTTATGGACTATAGTTTAGTTTTAATGGCACATTATAGAAGACAAGCAAATAAGTTAAGGAAATTAGTCTATAAACTACACAGATTCATCCAATCAGACAGGAGAACCTCACAATGCAGCAGGTTTTATTAAATGACCTAATTTGTTTTAGTTGTGTAATATTAAACAAACTCAGTTAAAAATGTCTCAATCAATGATTGTTGGATCCAATTTAGAATTTGATCCAATTGTGAATAATTTCATTGATTGTTGGATTCAATTTAAAATGTTAGATCCAATTTAGAATAATCTCAATGATTGTTAGATACAAGTTAGACTTTTGGATCCAATTTAGAATCTTTTCAATTTAAAATCGTCTTAAGATTGTTGGATCCAATTTAGAATTTTAGATCCAATTTAGAATCATTTCAATTTAGAAACTGTTGGATACAATTTAGAACCACTTACATATAATTTGACAGGCAGGTTTATTAATGTAGCACATTATTTCATACACAGTGGAAATTCAAAGTGTTTCACACAGGAATATTAAAGGAAATATGATAAAGAAACATAAAAATCGAATGAATTAAGGCGAAAACTATCCTTCACCCTTGTGTCAATGTGATAGCCATTGGATATGATTCAGATTCCTTCAATATAAGTCTGTGGATTTTTAATACATTATATTCACATTTTTGCCATATAGTAGATTTCCTTTTAAAACCGTGAGTGTATCACAGTGCTGCGGTCATGTTAATGGGTCACATCTGTTGAACAGCAGGTGTAGTATGTCTTTCTCAGGTGTTTGCACACCTCAAACGTGTCCTGGAGGGATTATCTGGACCGCTGTGGTCACTCACTGCCACCTGTTCCAGCAGATAAACACTCAGATCACAGTGACGTCAGATCCTTCAGCACATGAATGAGCTCAACACACCATTACTGTTGATGAGGCTTTGTGCTCAACTCAATCATCACTGGTACTAGTGCTCTGACACTTAGTATTACACTTTGTGTGTGTGTGTGTGTGTGTGTGTGTGTGTGTGTGTGTGTGTGTGTGTGTGTGTGTGTGTGTGTGTGTGTGTGTGTGTGTGTGTGTGTGTGTGTGTGTGTGTGTGTGTGTGTGTGTGTGTGTGTGTGTGTGTGAGCCAGAGACAGACTGATTATCTGCAGCAGGTCAAATGAATGAATGAGCACAGGACAGATTTACTGCTCACATATGGACAGACACACTTGATGTTCCTGCTGTAATATTCATAAATGTAAACTCATACTTCTGTTTGTTGAATTCAGGGTTCAGTATCCTTCTTTCAGGCTTTACTGCAAAATACACAGCAGTCATAACTCAGATACCTCTTGATGTTATGTTGTTTGTTTGTAAAGACAGACTGTAGGATGGCACACACACAACACACACACACACACACACTCACACACACACACACACACACACACACACACACACACACACACACACACACACACACACACACACACACACACACACACACACACACACAGTCAGAACTTTATTTCTAAAGCACTTTATACACAATAGATTGTTTCACAGCAGCTTCACAATAGCAACAAATTCAAATCTCCCGAAAAGCGTTTCTAACAAGCCAATAGTGTAATTTTTCAGCTCAAGTCACTTCAGTGTTGATTCAGTTCAGTGTATTTGTGCACATGTACATGCGAGTGTGCACTCCTGTAACTGCGCTCTGAACAAGCTGTAGTGTTTAGCGGATTTTTTTAGTGTATTTTCATATCCGTGTGTTGTTTGGTGTGTATGTGGTTAATCATTTGATGTTTGTATGTTATATACAGTTATGCTATGCAAAAAAAAAACATTTTTTAGAAGAGTTAAAGTCAAAATCCAGTCAAACCGTGGTTGATCACATGATCAACAAGTGTTGCCTTCTTTCTCTTCATTGCCCTCGTCCTCTTCTTCCTCTTCCTCCTCCTATACTCTTGCTCTTGTTAGGCAGCATAGATGAGGTCAGCCGGGACCGGGAACACTTCCCATAAATCCTGATGTACTCGTTACATCATAAGAAGAATGGCATCTACGCTAATATTAGTCTCTCTGTTTATCCAGAGGTTTTCCACAGTCCACCGGATCCAAGTAGTTTGTCGAGGGTTGTCTTTTTAGGGAAGGACTACATGCCTGCGCACATATATTCAAACGGTCATACCTATAGACTGAACTCTTACAGTTTTTCTCGATTGTTTACACACATTTTCTGAAAGAATGCCTCATATTCTCAAAACTCTACACGCAAATCAAAAAACACACACACAATGGGGAAAACCCCTCAATTCTCCTGCAAAATGAAACTTTACATTCAAAACAATGTTATTTCTTCTCAAAATGGTATTTTGTTTTGCAAATGACACACACAAACCATCATATGAATAGACATTTATAAGAACCAGTTGAACACTGATGATGTGCTCAATGTAAAACATTTATGATGAATGGAAAACACTTCTTCTTCATTCATCATAATGACTTAGGCCTTTTTATGTGCAGTTACACTTACTACAGACAGTACATAAGTGTGTTGTAAAATATTTGAGAATATTGTTTTATACTCAGAACACACAAATACACGGTAACAAATATATTTTATTTTTCCCACAAAAACAATGTACACAGTGTACATCCCATTCCCAACCAACACAAAGTTGCACAAACATTATATACAAAACAACAGAAGAGTTTACTGTACACAGTTACAGTAAAAAAAAATGTTTCCAATGTTGGCATCCATTGCTCCACTGAAGAGCTCACCTGTTGCGCTTTTAATGCTAAAGCTCTGAGTGCTAACTGTAAAACTGTGTGACGGTGTGTGTCCTTGTGATGAGTCAGTGTGCATATTTGAATGGCCGTGTGTTGTGAAATTGGTGCCAAAACCAGATAATTGTGTGTAGTGTTTTGAAAAAAGTGTGTTTTAGAACTGCAATCTGAGTGTAAAGCAGGAAGTGTGCTTGTAGTTTAGCAGAATTGCTCCAGGGGGTTGGTGAATGAGTTACATGTTGTGGTCATTGTGTCTCAAGTACCAGAATTTGTGTGTAAACAATTGAGAAAAACTGTAATATGCATGTGCACTCCATCAGCGTTCTCACAGGTTCGCGTTTGTAAAGTTTGCGTGGAGAGTACTTAAAAGTTTTCACTTAAAATGATGTCGTGTTAGCGGACCCTAAGTTAATAACTAATGATCGTTGCGACGGAAATGAATGAATTAAAACTAACTTTAACTGGAAAATAACTTTTTTCTAGAGCTGCCATAAAGCCAAAACAATCTCTGTTACTTTAATTTCCTATTATCACTGTAAAGCAGCTTTGGAACAATCTACATTGTTAAAAGCGCTACATAAGATGACTTGACTTGTCCATTGTTGGAATGCATTGTTCAAAACAGTTAATCTGACCTTTGACCTATTTAAAGGCCTATACTACAGTAAAGGTGATTGGTTAAGCAATTAGTGTTTGCACATGTGAGGAGTGTGTGTGTGCGTGTGTGTGTGTGTGTGTGTGTGTGTGTGTGTGTGTGTGTGTGTGTGTGTGTGTGTGTGTGTGTGTGTGTGTGTGTGTGTGTGTGTGTGTGTGTGTGTGTGTGTGACCTGGTGAATAAGTGTAGTATTTTGATTGTTTGTGTTTGGAAAAGGAAAGCTAGTCACTTCCTATTAGATTTGTGTGTGTTAGGTAGAGAATTGTGTGTAGTGTTTTGAAAAAAGTGTTTTATGCAATTGAAAACCGAGTCAAAGGCTGAGAAATAGCTTATGGTTGTGGAGATTTGGTGTAGGTTTGCACGTTGAGAGAGAGGTTTCAAAAATCGTATGACATGAAAAGATTTTGTGTGTAAGCAGTTTAAAAAAAACTGTGATAAGCAGAGAAAAATCAGGGTTTCCGTGAGATTCGCAGATGATTCAACATATTCTACTGTTTTACCATAAAACGGGTAAAAATCACGTTAGGGTGTCAGAATCGTACCTACTATGACCAGAAGAGGGCGCGCGTGCACAACTGTGACGTATAGCGGCGCGCGCCTGGCAAACCAGTCTGACAGCTGAGATGTTATTGGGAAAGTTTAACATTCATAAAATGAAATTTCCTCTGGCATTTTTATTTTACTTTATTTACTTTTTTTTACTTTGAATGATTATGTCTCATTGTACTGTTGGTTCATGGCATAAAAATAAAAAAAAGTCTGACAGCTGAGCTTTGCTGAGCTTTCTCCAATCAGAGAGCCAAGGTCACCGTTCCCATAGGAAGGAGGAAACCGGGACACACAGAAAGAGCAGTGTAATAAATGGTTTTTTCTTCTTCACACATTCGTTTGATGCGCGTGAGTCCTCGTCTGTTTCCCACTAATGTTGACGAATCCTCAGGAGAGAAGACGAGACTGCTCGTGCACGCCTGACGGAGCATTTCACTCAGAATGAAAAATTATTTACTGACCCTCATGTTATTCGATTAACCAATGTGGAACTTTTATTTCTGTCGAACACAACCCAGATGTTTGCTTTTCCACATATATAATGGAAACAAACTTACCGTAAATTGACCCAGAGTTCCCAAAATCAAGGCCTATAAAAATAGTCCATATGATATGACTAAATGCTGCGTTCTCGCCATGTCGTAATTACCATAGACATAATAAATACATAGACGCCCTATTGGCCGCTTTGGAGCGTTGCTGCGATACGTCAACGTGTCCGCCATTTTGCGGAGGGCAAGACTGCGCTGTGAACAAATGCGAGTAAACGGGTGAGCTGCGGTTATCCTGGATAAAAACAATAATGACGTTTACATTTATCAGCCAATTTCAGTGGTTTGCACGTGGTGTACGTTACTATTACTGATTATATAATTACCAAATACAACCAGAAAAAAAAGTTCAGTCTTGTTTGTGAAAGGTAATTCCCCGAGACCTGTTTTCAATTGTGTGGCGACTTGTACAGCCCCAAGCAGCGCACGAAACAGGCATTTTTCTCAATTCCCATAATGAGAGGAATGGGCAAGCTGCCCTCCTTGATATGGCGGCGCCGTTGACGTACGCTCCAGCAGCCAATAGGGTGTCTATGTATTTATTATGTCTATGGTAATTACCGGAAGTAATCTCCAAATGCATTACTATTGCTCTCGTGGAACTCTGATGACATAGCCTACACCGATCAGTCAAGTTCAAGTAGCCTACTTCAAGTCGACCTACCTTAAATCTGCAGTGGCCAGGTGGTATACAAGTGCAGATCTCAGAAAATTACGACTTTACACGTGGTAATTACAAGTTCTTCAAGCACGTGAAGGCTTTTTACAGTTCAGAATAATTATGATATGGTGTGAACGCACACTGTTGGCCTATTCCAAGTCTTCTGAAGTCATAATGCTTTATGTGAATAACAAAATTAACACGATATTCCCTGAAATTCTCCTCCTCTGCTGTAAATCTCAAATGTAGGCTACATTAGCCAATTTACACTATAAGTAAAAAAAAAATCATGCTTTGGTTAATCCTAATTATGACATTCTTTATCCTTCATTCCTCAAAGTCATGATTAGCCTATGATGACATACTAAGTCATAATTATGATGAGATTAAAAAGTCATGATTATGATAAAAAATATAACATGTTAAATCATAACTATGACATTATTTTGACTTTTTATATCATAATTATGACTTAGTATGTCATAATTTTGACTTTGCGTCATTTAGTCTAGTCTAGTCTAGATTTAGTCTAGCACAGATGAAGAGAAAACGCTCAATCACACACACACACACACACACACACACACACACACACACACACACTGTTAAATTGGTGAATATGCAACATCACTGAAAAACATTTTCATCAATATGTTGTTTTAAACCGGTGAAATCATGTCATATTTATGCTTAGAAGCAAACACTATTTGTGAATTGACTGAGATAAAGTAGAAAACCTAAATCTAAAGTTTGCATCATCACAGAATATTTGAATGAGCAACCTGTCAGTCAATCGACTGATTGATTTGAAAATGCGAGGCACTACTGTATATACTTTTTGGTTCAATGGAGTTAGAAAAATAAATTCAAGTTGTATATTTTGCTCAGGTAAATGTATCTTTTCAATTTGACTTTTTTATTATTATAGCAAAAAAAGACAAAAATACTGTTTCTTTTTGCAGTAACTTCAACAAATAAAGTGTTCATCACAATATGAACATGTTCCACAAAGTCGTTTTCAACAGTAAATCTATTGTTTTAGCATTTCGAACCTGTGGCAGGTTTTCCGAATGACATGAAGTCAGTTGTTCTCGTGATCAGCACCACGGACAGAGATGGACATCACAAACTACAGCTCAGTGTTGCTTCTGCGGGAGCGCAAAACGTGAATTATAAACCAGCACCCAAAGCTTGTTAGATTTATGCTTTGAAGCAAAAAACTATCAAATTGAGTGGAAAAAATAAACTGAATGTATTCATTGTTCTTCTCAGGGAAATGCTTTGATTTTAAATATGTTTTATACTCGCTTAATAATATTGGGTTAAAAATAACCCAACTAGTAACCCAACTATGGATTGGCATAGCACCTTTCCAACTGTGGGTTATTTTAACCCGATTGCTGGGTTATTACTAATATAACAAAACAATGTTAAAAATGACCCAACATAGTGACCCGATATGTGCAACCCAGCGGTTGGATTAAAAAAACAAACAAACATTTTTTACTTTGTAGTACTGAAATGTTTTTATAGAACATCTACATGTTAAATTAATGAGCTTTCAGTGTTTAACCATGGATGATGATCATAAAAATAATTTATTAATAATGAATATCTTTAGTTTTCAAATTGGCAGCAAATTTGGCTCGCTTTAAAGCATACACCTCAACAAAATAGCATATTTTAGTAATCATCATGAATTAGGAATCTCTCAAACACTCAAAAGTCATCCTGAAAACCATTTTGAAACAGGACATTGCTCAATTTTTGTGATATCAACCTCAAATTTGGTACACAACTAGATTGACATGGCTTTGATTTTCTAGCAATTCTAGAGCCAAATTATTGTAAAATATATATTGTGTATGAAAAAATGCACATCACTACATTTGCTGTACAGTAAACGTGACAACTTTGGTTAGAACCTTTTTTAGAAGTGTTATCACTTCTGCAATAAAGTGTTTTTTTTATTAAAGAGTGTTTTCTAAAGCATTCGTGAATCACAACCATTTGAATTCAGATCTATGCTCAAAAAGGGCATATGACAGTGTAACAGATTTTCACACAATTTCTTGAAACTCTACACACGAAACCGCAAACACACAACAACATTCAAAATATAAGACATCTATTGCAAAAGCAAACACATCATTCAAAACTATTTGAACTCTTCCAAATATTGTGTTTTTGCGTTTAACTCAACACAAAAAAACATCAAACGATTAGCCACATACACACGGATGTGAAAAATGTAAAACACTACTCTCTTTGCTTGTTCAGTGTGCAGTTACGGGAGTTTCTCACACGTATGTGTGTGCACTAATACACTGTAAATACAGTATGTACGCACAATTGATGAATGTTACAGTTATTGAACTGAATCAACACTGAAGGGACTTGAGCTGAATATTAACACTATTAGAGCTGTTTCTCAGGAGAATTTTAATTTGTTACTGTTGTGAAGCTGCTGTGAAAAATCTATATTGTAGCTTGTATATTCAGTATATATTTACATACACACACACACACACACTGAATATGCAAGACAAGTCAGAAAGTCTCTTTTCTAAAGCGCTGTGTGTGTGTGTATGTATGTATATTTAGTATACACACACAAACACACACACACACACACACACACATATATGTACATATAAATATATTTAAATACATTCATATATGTGTATATATATATATACAGTATATATATATATATATATATATATATATATATTTACACTATAAACTGAAATTTAAAATAATTAAAAATAAAAAAATAATTTCTTTCTTTCTCAAAAATTGAGTTTTGATTTCTAAGTGATCAATTTATGTTATGTTAAGTTTTTTCACACATGATCAGTGGGTGAAGTAGGCCATCAGTATGAGTGTGATATGTAGAGAACTGTGTTTAGAGTTTTGCAAAAACTTAAAGTTTGTTTTTTAATTTCAAACTGAAAGTGCTTGCAGTTTTACAGACTTGGTCTGAAGATTCGGTACATGAGCGAATGCTTTCACTGAGTGAGCCTCAAGCTCCACTTTTAGTGTCTAAGCAATTTGAAAGAACTGTAAAATGTATTTTCAATCAGGACAAAACTATTTTCAAGAACCCTAAAAACAGGCCTGAAATTTACAGTGCAGGTTTGCTTTACCTTTAAGATATTTTTACTGGAAAACAAGGCAAAAATACTGATTAAGCAAACATTTTTTTTTCTTATAGTAATCGCCATCAATATCTTCTGAGAAGAGTTTCAATATACTGCAACACAGATACAGTGAATCATTACAGACATGTGATTCAACCATGACTTATTGATGAGTCTGTCTGCAATGATGTCACCATAGGATGATAGTGTCAAACGTTTAACAGTCGACATCTTTTCACTGTTTCTATGTTGGACACCCCACGGGACGGGTTTGACGTTTCAGAGAAGAGCAGATGCTCCAGACACCACGTGTTATTAAAGTAATGTGCTTCCCAAACATATATATTGCCACTGTAAACATGCAGGGCACTGTAATATGATCATATGTAATGAAATGTGAAACAAAACTCAGAATACAACCGTTTCAGACACATTATCCTCGCATTACCTCATTATGTTTCATGTTTATTTCAGCACACAAGTTATCATTCCCAGGTCTTTTTTCTTTATTTTTTCTATAAAAAATAGAAAATGTTTTTTCCTGCAGCAAGCTTTTCTTATTTATTTGGTAATATAATAGTATAATAGAAATCAGTGTATTTGAGGTGTTTTTTTCCCCCAGAATGAATCTCTGAAAGGAAAAGAAGAATACATTATACAATTATTTATTTTATTAGGAAAATGATACATAAAAAGCAAACAAAATTTGATTAAATTAACTTTTGGAACAAACTGAAAAAAAATACTAAAAACTAGTATTTTCTTCTCTTTTGGCAGCTAATTTTTTTTTAAAAAATGTGGCAATTTAATACCTCTTGTTTTAGTAGCATTGAATAATAATAAAATAAAATGAATTGCACTGTAGGATGCAGCATCTTAGGCAGATCTCAGAAAATGCACTATGGTGTTAGCATGTGTGACAGAAATCTGCTGTCGTGTGTCATGCAGCATCTGTGAATCAGGGATCAGTGAATGAGATCAGTCAGATCAGGCCTGATCCCAGAGCAGCGTCTGGCCTGTACGGATGAGTGATGTCACAGAACGCTGTTGGTGTGACACCGTGTGTTATGTAAAACAGCGAATCCTCGGCTGCTCAGTAATGCACAAGACTCCAGCGCTCCCGTTCTGATCCGAGTGTCACAATGAAGACATGGCACCGAATCAGATCTTTTCTAATTCTGTCATCTTATGATTTTCATGTTTTTCTGTGGGAGCTCATCAGGACAAACTGGTTCCTGTCCTGAAGAAATCCGTGTTAAACAACCGACGTGAGACCAATGACCAAGAGACCAAGATCCAAATGAACGAGTCAAGTGTGTCAAGAGTTAAATAGAATAATCAAGTGTCTAGATAAATTACTATAGGCCTATAAATTCCCAATACCCGAAAACTTTGCCACACTGAAAAGACAGAAAACGCAGTAATCCTTCACCCGCTTATCGGAAACTGTTGTTGGGCCGATTGGGCGGGACTTACAAAATCTATTGACCCCATTCAATATCTGAACATCTGTGCCTCAAACGTGCTGCGTAACACGAGAATGAACCTCATTGGCTCTTGCTGAAGCTCAAACGTGCTGCGTAACACGAGAATGAACCTCATTGGTTCTTACTGAAGCTCAAACGTGCTGCGTAACACGAGAATGAACCTCATTGGTTCTTGCTGAAGCTCAAAAGTGCTGCGTAACACGAGAATGAACCTCATTGGTTCTTACTGAAGCTCAAACGTGATGCGTAACACGAGAATGAACCTCATTGGCTCTTGCTGAAGCTCAAACGTGCTGCGTAATACGAGAATGAACCTCATTGGTTCTTGCTGAAGCTCAAACGTGCTGCGTAACACGAGAATGAACCTCATTGGCTCTTGCTGAAGCTCAAACGTGCTGCGTAACACGAGAATGAACCTCATTGGTTCTTACTGAAGCTCAAAAGTGCTGCGTAACACGAGAATGAACCTCATTGGTTCTTGCTGAAGCTCAAAAGTGCTGCGTAACACGAGAATGAACCTCATTGGTTCTTGCTGAAGCTCAAACGTGCTGCGTAACACGAGAATGAACCTCATTGGCTCTTGCTGAAGCTCAAACGTGCTGCTTAACACGAGAATGAACCTCATTGGTTCTTGCTGAAGCTCAAACGTGCTGCGTAACACGAGAATGAACCTCATTGGTTCTTGCTGAAGCTGAAACGTGCTGCGTAACACGAGAATGAACCTCATTGATTCTTGCTGAAGCTCAAACGTGATGCGTAACACGAGAATGAATCTCATTGGTTCTTGCTGAAGCTCAAACGTGCTGCGTAATACGAGAATGAATCTCATTGGTTCTTGCTGAAGCTCAAACGTGATGCGTAACACGAGAATGAATCTCATTGGTTCTTGCTGAAGCTCAAAAGTGATGCGGAACACGAGAATGAACCTCATTGGTTCTTGCTGAAGCTCAAACGTGCTGCGTAACACGAGAATGAACCTCATTGGTTCTTGCTGAAGCTCAAACGTGCTGCGTAACACGAGAATGAACCTCATTGGTTCTTGCTGAAGCTCAAACGTGATGCGTAACACAGAATGAACCTCATTGGTTCTTACTGAAGCTCAAACGTGCTGCGTAATACGAGAATGAACCTCATTGGTTCTTGCTGAAGCTCAAACGTGCTGCTTAACACGAGAATGAACCTCATTGGTTCTTGCTGAAGCTCAAAAGTGATGCGTAACACGAGAATGAATCTCATTGGTTCTTGCTGAAGCTCAAACGTGCTGCGTAACACGAGAATGAACCTCATTGGTTCTTGCTGAAGCTCAAACGTGCTGCGTAATACGAGAATGAACCTCATTGGTTCTTGCTGAAGCTCAAACGTGATGCGTAACACAGAATGAACCTCATTGGTTCTTACTGAAGCTCAAACGTGCTGCGTAATACGAGAATGAACCTCATTGGTTCTTGCTGAAGCTCAAACGTGCTGCTTAACACGAGAATGAACCTCATTGGTTCTTGCTGAAGCTCAAACGTGCTGCGTAACACGAGAATGAACCTCATTGGTTCTTGCTGAAGCTCAAACGTGCTGCGTAATACGAGAATGAACCTCATTGGTTCTTGCTGAAGCTCAAACGTGATGCGTAACACAGAATGAACCTCATTGGTTCTTACTGAAGCTCAAACGTGCTGCGTAATACGAGAATGAACCTCATTGGTTCTTGCTGAAGCTCAAACGTGATGCGTAAAACAGAATGAACCTCATTGGTTCTTGCTGAAGCTCAAACGTGATGCGTAAAACAGAATGAACCTCATTGGTTCTTACTGAAGCTCAAACGTGCTGCGTAATACGAGAATGAACCTCATTGGTTCTTGCTGAGGCTCAAACGTGCTGCGTAATACGAGAATGAACCTCATTGGTTCTCGCACGTCAAGCGAAAATCCTTGAGCTTCCGTTTACCACAACTGATGTGTGAGTTGATTAATTTTTATAAAAGCCTATATTCAATCTGTTCATCATATAAAGTGATAGAGTTTATAAAGTGATAGAGTCTCTAAACCGTTAAATTAATATGGATTAGCTTTGAACAAAAGTCTTTGGTTTGGAACGACATGAGAGTGAGTAAATGTCTAATAAATGGCAGAATTTTCATTTTTGGGTGAACTATCCCTATTTTTTGGGTGAAACATCCCCGAGAGATAGAGAGGATGACATTAATGAACAACACTGAGAGAGAGAGAGAGAGAGAGAGAGAGAGAGAGAGAGAGAGAGAGAGAGAGAGAGAGAGAGAGAGAGAGAGAGAGAGAGAGAGAGAGAGAGCGCTTGATGCTGATGCTAAAAGGAGCGGACGCGCTCGCAGCGAGTCATTCGTGTTTATCTCGCGCACGTTCCTTAATGACGTCACGAGCGTGCGGTCGTGAGTCCAGCGTTCAGACTCTTCTTCGGGATGTGAGTGCTAATGTGAATCCTCCTCCTCCAGCCTCTCAGACCTGGATAATGATGAACACGAAACGCGTGGCGTCCTGATAACAAAGTCTCGATGGACCCGAGCGGATCGAGCCTCCTCTGATCCACACAGTAGCAGGAAAAGCAGCATCTCTAACGGACACGACATGGATGATTCGGGAATAATCAGGCGCAGGCGACTGCAGGTCAGATACACACATCCCTTCAGACTAATGTTTTCTGGACGTGTACCATGGTAATACGGTGGTATTTGGCCATGTATATTCTTTGAAGGACATTGGTGTGAGAATATGGTAAACATTTAGTATGGTATAAAACAAAACCATGATGTTTCTGTATGAAACAGTCTGATTGGACCATAATAGGACAGTCTAACCAATGGGGAGTGGTATTCTTTGAAATATCATGGTAAATGAACATGGTAGTCATTTATACCATGGTATTAATGTGTTTTCTAAACGCAAAATCATGTTTTCTGGGCACGTGCCATGGTAATATTGTGTTTTTTATTGGCCATGTATTTTGGTAGTACCATGGTGTCCTTTGAGATTCATTTGAAGCGACATTTAATATAATTGTGTTTAACATTCAGTACTACGGTATATATCAAAAATACCATGTTACGGTACTCTGACTGGAACATATAATGACAGTCTAACCAATGGACAGTGGTATTCTTTGAAATACCATGGTAAATATATACATGGTATAGTATCTACCATATTTACCATATATTTACTATAACTCAGTACCTTGGTATCAGCGTACGTAGTACCATGTTTACCATGGTAATACCGTGGGTCTTTTAGCCATGTATAGGGGTGGTACCATGGTATTCTTAAACATATCGCGAAGTAACAGACTTAATGAATATAGTAAACACTCAGGACTATGGTATCAAAAATACCATTGCATTACTATCTGATTGGACCACATAAGGACAGTTTTATCAACGGAATGTGGTTTTTTTTTGAAAAACCATGGTAAATTAATATAGCAATCATTCAGTATCATGGTATTAGTGTGTTTTTTCTTTATTTTTGCAATAGTAATAATATATGTGTTTGTAAAATATGTTTTTGGCAGTCTTTGTTTGTACTTAAACATTCAGCAGCTCTGAACTGTGATGATGAGAAAATGTTTGTGTGTGTTCAGTGGAGTTTATCTGAATCCTTTTCTTTGCTGGGACGGGTGTGTGTGTGTGTGTGTGTGTGTGTGTGTGTGTGTGTGTGTGTGTGTGAGAGATATCATATCAGACTGATTGTGAAACTCTAGATACACAAGCGGTTTCTGATGTCGACACACACACACACACACACACACACACACACACACACACATTCATCAGTAGAGAGTTATTCATGAAGTCTGAGACGATGAGAAAGAGATGGATGGTCTGTGTGTTATATGAGAATTTCAGCAAAAAGTCAATCATACAAACACAACAATACACAATTATATTTTACATAGATTAAGCCTATTTTTAGGGCAGTTTATTTATTCATCTTTTGTGTTCATTCTGCATACATAATTTTCATGACAATTAAGCACATTTACCCAATTAACAATTAATATTGTCATTATTGCAACGCAAAAAAAAATATCATCACTAAAATACAGTAGGAAAAATCTTTTCAATCTAAAAAAAATATTTTTTATTTTGTTTTAAACCAGGAAAAATTAAATGCTGCACAACAAACACTGTACATATAATAACAAAAAAATATATATCAGTATCTATCAGTTCCAGAGATTATCTGAAATTTACAGTAATGAGAATTTGATAGACTTGATTTATGCAGAAAATAAATGCTTGCCATTGTGTGTGACTGTGTTTTTCAGACATGTGCCATTTTTTGCTCAGTGTGAGAATAATTGCCCTCCACCATTAGTTTCGTGTCCCTCGGGTCTCTTCTGTGCATCACACACACACACTGTGTCGGTTATTCAGTTAACACCCTCCTCCCGCTGCACTGTTGCTGCCATATGGTGCAACACGTCTCAGAGGTCAAAGGTCACTCCCATCATGCAGCAGGGGCGTGCACATTGCAGGAGTGTTATAGCATGCGGCTCATCATTTGCCTTCTTTTATCATTTTTTGATTATATTTTTAGTGATGCATCAAAATGATTTTTTTTTTAATCAAAACTAAAATTAAAAGTCAGCCAAAAACTGAAAATAATGTATTTTTTTTAATGATCAATTCATTAATCAAATTTATTTCATAATCAACACTCAAACAAGTTTGTTTTACAAACATTTAAATTGCAGTGTTTATATCAACTTTTTAATAACATAAATATGTTTCTACTCCAATTTGTTGTTGAAATATAGATATTTAAATGGTGACTGTACTAATTTTCATGACAGATTTATTGAAATCTTCAAATGTTCAAATAAGATGGCGATGTACCATCTTTTAATTAACTACACAAAAATATAGCAAGATTTTTAACTCTATACTAGAAAATGAAGAACAAAGTATACATGTTATTGTTATTACAATGCTATTATATATGTGTAGGAAATTAGCTAATTTTGTTGTAAATATAAAAGCGTGACAATGTCACTGTAGCCTATTGTGGTTTTCCATCCATGGTATTTCAACTTCAGCTTCCCGTATCTAAGACTTTTTGCGTTCATGTGCGTTCAACTGTACGACATGACTTGAACTCACCATTATTGCATCAAATAATGAAGATGTCACTAACAGGTATATTAAAAATATGATGAATTTTCAATGTTGTGCGTATATCTATCAAAATGCTCCTATATGGAGTTATTTTTCTAGCTAACTAACAAGCTATGGACACTGAATTGCTTTAGAAATATTGCTGTAGAAATGTTGTTAATGTTAATAATTTAGTTGACTAATTTGAACCAATGAAACCTTATTGTAGAGTTTACCTGTATTGTAAATTTACTGAAATATCCGTATCTTACCCTTATTGTGTCCCGCTTTACCAGCATTTTAGCGCTAATATACAAGTATATCCTTCTTTAAATAAAATTTCCACAATACAACTTTTTAAACTCTACAACTTTTACAAAATTAATATTTAAAGTAAGTATTTCTATAAAACGGTTAATCAGACTTCTGCTAATCTGCTGGTTTCTCATAAAAACTTTTTTATTTTAACCATTTTAACCATTTAAATTAATGAATCAAATTGATTTCATAATCAACAATCAAATAAAAAAACTGAGTTTTTTTCAACGTGGCTTTCCTGAGATAAAATTAAATGTATTTTTACACGTTTTTCACCATTTTTGGAGCTTGACCGCGTCCGTTCTCGTGTTTGCTCCTGTAATCGACCCTCGAGACCCCGGTTTTGCTTTTATCGCAGATTTCCGTGAGTCTGGCCGCTCTGGTTTAATCACTGAAGGCATCTGATGCACATTTTCTCCTGATGCAGAGAGCCATTAGGAAAAATAGTTGGAGGAAATCCCGAAAACCCCGGCAGAAGGCGCAGCGATAACTCCCAGGCTGTTTTGCGTGCTGTCGGCTGGCACGCGGGTGAGACGCTCTTAGGTTAATGATGCTCAGATGATGGGGTTGGCGCAGTAAATGATGGGTTTGCACCAAACTGCGGGCAGGAGGCCCAGCTTGTGCCATTTCATTAAATCTCTGCTTTTCAGCCTGCCGTCATTCAGCCGGATCATCTGCAGAGTCAATGATGATCTGACTCTATTCAACTCGTGTTGAAGAGAGAAATATAATATGTAGATAATAAGTCGATTTTTGCATTTTCTGAAGAAAGTGGTGCTTAATATAGTTGTAAGGATGTTGATTATGATTAGTGGTTTCTTGGGGGATTCTGTGGTTGGAAAGCAGACCATAAAACTATGTGATTATTATGGTCTGTTTATATGACTCAAATGTCTTCTGTATAAGTCTGTTTTTCTAAATAGTCTTTTTTACCCATTTTACCATCTGACCGGTTTAAAGCACAAATATGTTTGTCAAAATATGAAAGTGGAATGTGCTTGTTTTAGAAAGTTCAGTAACACTTTACAATAAGGTCTCCTTTGTTAACATTAGTTAACAGTGCATTAGTCTCAGCCTCAGAGCGCTTGCTAAACGCCTTATGCATATGGCACACTTCACTGAAAACACTTCAGGATTTTAGTGAGGAAGTCGTCATCTGATTGGTTGAACTCTACAGGACTTCCCTGAGACGTGTGTGTTGCTTTCTTTAACGGTCCGCCTGGAAACAAAGCAGTCGTGAAGCCAAACCCCCTCATGGAAAAAGAAAACTCATGTTTACAACTGTGACAATGAGCGCTTATTAGGACCAACTAAACGCTGGATTTTCACAAGTATGTGAACAATGTTTCTTTACAATACGTCCAAGAGTTTTACACTTTTATTGTAGGCATATCAACGTTACATTTCCACACCCCTAAACATGACGTGGAACAAAACGAACTGTGATTGGTTGCTTTACGTGTCAGTCAGACGGCCTCTGGGCGGCCCCTGAGATTAATAAATGCTGTAAATATTGTTCATAGTTAATGTAAACTGATGTAATTAACTAATGTTAACAAATTAAACCTTATTGT
Source organism: Meda fulgida (assembly GCA_030578275.1). Taxonomy (NCBI): domain Eukaryota; kingdom Metazoa; phylum Chordata; class Actinopteri; order Cypriniformes; family Leuciscidae; genus Meda; species Meda fulgida. Next base: position 36,072,096 of record CM060618.1, read on the forward strand.
AAAGTGTTACCGCAAGTTCATAATAAATAATGAGAAACAGGAAATAAAAATAAGCAATAAATTTTTACAGCATTAATTATATATTATTTGTTGTAATGTTAGTAATAATACACCTGTTCATCATTTGTTCATGTTAGTTCACAGTGTGTTAACTAATGTTACCAGACACATTTTTTGATATATATATATAAAAAAAACATTAAATGTTGAAGTTAACTTTAGCTAAGTTTATTGATGTAAATATATGCTGTACAAATATTGATCATTGTTAGTTTAACTGGCATTGTTAACTAATGTTAACTTATAAAACCTTACTGTAAAATGTTAGCTGTATCCCAGTTTACCAGAATTGTTCTGCTACGTTACAAAAATATCCATCATTCAATACAATTTCTACAAACTCTGTAACATTTACAAATTATGATTATGTTGTAAATTAAGGAAGAAGGAAATTTCTATAAAACGGTTCATCAGTCTTTCGTAAATCTACTGGTTCAGCTCAAACATTTAAACTTTATGAATTATAATAATTTGCACAAAGAGCAGGAAATGAACATGATGTTAGTTAGTGTTAGTCACTGAGTTCATAATCATATTTTAACCATCTTCTGAAATGTTACAATTATTGGTAACACTTTACTTGAAGTCTTTATATGTCTTTAATGCACCTTATAATTGCCTAATGAATAATTGTAACCAGTTATAATAGTTATAAACTCATTGTTACACCTTTATAAAGTATAAAAAGCATTAAAAAAACATAAAAAACAACCAATTGCAGATGTAACAATAAATCTGCAAAGATTAATGCATTTTAAATTTGGTTGCAATTATTTATGAAAATATATATAATGCAGGCTGTTACCAAATTATCAAATGGTTTATTATTCATGTTATTGTAATAACTAATTGCAAAAATGAGCTTGGAACCCCTGTCTAATCTTTTCGAACTGTATTTGAAATGTAAAGGGCTTCAGTGTATGACTCGCTCTCTCCATTACAGCATGTGAAGTGCTTTGCTCGGCTGATCTCTGCTCAGAGTTTGTTCTCGTCCGGCTCCATCTGTCCACTCCAGTTCGCTACTCTTCTCCGCAGGCAGGGTTTCTGGGAAGCTTTTACAGCATTTAAGGACGGAAAACTCAATTACTGGCTAAAATTAAACACGTGAGTCACAGTGAAACAAACAGACGGCGCGAGTGCCACGTCTTTCTTCAGAAAAACAAGAGATGAGCTCCAGCCTTCTGTTGCTTTACGTGGAAGGTTAATTTAATGAAGAGAACGCCTCGTGAATTTATAATGCTGAAACAAATGCATGTTTTCATTGCCAGATGTTTTGGCAACATCTTAAGACAGACTTATTCTTCACTTTAATCCTCAGTAAGATTGACAAAACTATTTACTGTACAACGCTAATGAATAAGTTAAATGAGTATCATATCAACAGCAGCAGCAATAACTGTACCAGATATATTTCTCCAAGACCAAACATATCAACATTGTCATATCCAAGGTAATGGATATGACAATGTTGATATTTTTGGTCTTGGAGAAATATATCTGGTACATATACCAAACACTTGAGTTGTCATGACAATTGGAATTGGAAAGCATGGTTTTGACATTTTGTTTTATGGTACTTACTGTAGAAAGCACTTTAAAAACAACAGAAAGACACAGGGAAAAATGTCATGCAGCTAAAGATCAGTCCTGTGAGTGTGTATTTTGACATGCGTGCTGTAACACTCGTGATCTCTCATGTTATTTACAGTATGATTGACCTGTGGGGTTAGTCAGAGAGCGTTTCACCACAGTCGATAGAGATGGCTGAGCCACAGCGTTTAAGAGCCTCTGGAGGGATTATTCACAGGGTGACCCGATGTGATCATGTCAGCAGCACACCGGCACACTCTACCAGAGCCTGTGTTGTCACGGAAACACACACTTTTATTGATGATCAATAAGAAACATGGAAGCAGACTAGAGCACAGTGATGCGGCTTGTCAGTCAGTCGATGCAAAATTAGCATCTTCTGTAACTGAATAATAATGCTAAAAATACAACACTTCTAAAAATGTTTTCTTCAGCCCTGCTGAGCTTTAATTTGAGAAAACCTTCTGAAACATTTAGATTGTGTTTTTTTTTGGTTAATTTTTGTTAGATTTTTGTAGCCTAGCTGTTCACAAAGTCTGTTTATTTTTGTAATATTTTTTATCAGGTGAAACTCATGACAACATCTCTAGGTAACTTCTCCTCAAAACACAATTTTAACTTAAAAGCTTTCATTGCTTTTTGCTTCTTATGTTACTGGGAAAAACCCCCCCACAATTCTATGACCATGTATCTTTCAATCATGACAACATGACAGCTTTTATTTTATGTTATTAAATATGGCAGTGTTATGTATTTGGTCATGGCAGACTAGATCTGCCATGGTGCTGTTGATTATTGCTGTTTCTGCAGAGCAATTATGGACTTACGACTGTTAATAGATACACAGACGTACATAAATCCTGTATCGGATCTTGGCAGGTGGAGCTGGGGAGGTGGAGGGTCCCAGCAAACAAAGACGTAACTTACATCAAACACTGAAGCAGACTATTTAAATGTTGAGCAAGCAATCTCATTGGCTGTGGGATCAGCAGAAGCCATGATGCGGTAATGATGTAAAGGACTGATCAGCCTGCGCCATCTAGAGTTTCATGACTGAACTACATGTTGCAACATTATTTTAATGCACATTTTTGCCTAAAACATTGTATTACTGTAATGTGCCTGGATGGTTGGATGTTTCACTTTTAAGTTTATGTAATGCTAATAATCTCAATAATGATTCTCATAACTGTAATATTGTTATTATTATCAAATTAGTATTATAGTCAGTAATAGAAATACCAATATGTTTACGCATTTTACAATTACAATTTTTATGTCTGATTTTTGCATTCCAGCAACGTGAACTTGAAGGAAAAATGTTTAGTTGACATGAAAATAATAACACAATGCAAAACTCTTAATGGTGCATTTCTTTATGCAACATAAATGTTCTTATTTTCACACACATTTTATATACTTTATTTGATTCCACATTACAAGTCAATTTCATTTGGAATCAATTTTTTTGAATAATCCAACAGATTAAAACAGCAGCACATTGTTATGGTTTACTAAAGTTCTAAGGGTACAGGAAACATGGTCTTTTCCAAATAAACATGCTTCCTATAGTGGCTGAGATTGAACAGTACTTTGCCAACTGTTTGGCCCCTGTTTTAGAAATCCCCCCAATACAAAGTCCACGGACCGCCAGCCTGTGTACATGACCTAGTCTACCAAACACTAGCACAATAAGTCGGCATCTATACCCATGGTCCTCAATGGTCGATAACAATGACTGATATTTTAGAATCTTAGAGCAGTAAGACTCCTCCATAAACAAGTCAAATGCACATGACACCTCAAATAGTGTAACTTTTTTCCATTCTGAGAGATGTTAACAATATCGGGCGTATTAGCAATTCCTAAAAAAGTGTTTGCAGGAGAGTTAAACCATTCGGACTGTACAGTAGTGTGTTTAAAAATCTGCTCCTCAGCCACGCAGGGAATCTGAGCAGCAATGAGGTCCACGAGTCTGTCATGTCTGGCAATATATAGTCCTTTCAGTGCGGAGCAACTGTTCATGATGTGGGCTACTGACTCCAGGTGTTGAGGGGGGGGGGGGGGGGGGGGGGGGTATGCAGCATGCAGAGGGGCGAGTGTGTAGAGGGAAACCACAGTGATAGGTTATAATTTGTAGGAAGAACCTGCAGACTTGCTTTCACACAAAAAATGCGGCATTGCGGTAGGTAGTGTGTGACACGGAGTGGTCTGCGCAGGGCAGTTTTGCCAACTTTCCCCGGAGTTTCAGACTGGACCAGTACTCCATATTTTGGGCTCTGTGACTAAACAAGAGAGTCTGCCTTGATGTTCTAGGCTGGAGCAGGTGAACAGTGTTGTTATGGTGCAGACTGGCTTCCACGAGGACAGATGGGTCCTCTACGACTGCATCAGAGACCTCTACAGGTCGATCGTGAGAGCTCCACTTCAGTTCAGTACCTGTCTTCCAGCATAGGTCATTTAGGTCAGGCCAGTCTGATGACACAACAAATCCCTGAGCCCGTCCATCTAGCTTTCCATTGGTCTTTCTTTTAAAACCCAGGAAGCTATCTTCCCCGCCGCATGCGTGTAGCACCTTCCGTCTTTTAAAATCCAGCAATAAGGATGCTCTGGCCATTTTCCTCACGCTGACGTCATCACAGTTCAGCATGTTGGTAAGGTGAGACTGTCTTGTAGCGGTGTACTCCCACATACGGTAAGGAACTCCAAGCCCCCCGTCCGGTCTTTTCTGAAAGATAAAACATCTTGTGGAATATGTGTTGAGACAAAGCCATTTCCTAACCACGCTTACGGTTTTGTTGTCCATTTCACGCAATACTTTTTGCGGAATATGGACATTTGCAAAAAGATGTTGAATTTTAGAAAATGCTATGTCTCTTATTGCTTGCACTTTTAGAGTAACAGGAAGTGGTGATGCATCAATGAGATCCAGTCTGGTCATAAACTGATGTGCCATGTCAGTCACTTGCAGACTCCATTCTCCGGCGATGTTAAACTTGTGACCCAGATAGTTGTAGGTCTCGTGTCTAGTATACACTCTGAGTGGCTGGTTTAAGATGGTAAAATCGGGGGGTTGGTCGGCCTTAGATCTATACCAACGGTTGCCACCGCTCCTCCTCTCATAGAAAACTGCACATTTACTGTGCTTTACTTGTAGGCCAGACCACGTCTGGAATCTGTCAGTGCATGACAACGTTTTTAATCACGCCTTCATCTCGGGATGCGACGACCACATCGTCAGCATAGCCCTGGACTGGGTTCGGTGACAAGATGTGGGGTGGGGCATGTGCGCAGAGCCATTTTAGCCATTGATTTATTGCGATGATAAAGTTCACAGCACTCCATGGACAACCAGTTTTGATTCCTACCTCCAGTGGTATTAGTCTGGTGAGGTCTTTTCCACAGATCACTTGTTGGTAGGAATCACGATATATTTCTTTTATTATGTCCACATTGATCTTAGGAAGCTGTCTCTCTTCCAATGCTTCAATCATGACTCGATGAGGCAATGTGCCAAAGGCATCTCTGAAGTCAAGAAAGACAATGTATAACTTAGCAGATTCGTGCTTAAAATCGTCAATGGCAGTTTTTAAGCAAAAAACATGCTCATTCATGCCTTGTCGCTCAATGTAAGCTTTTTGTTTGTTAGACAGAGTTCCAGTGTCGACCAGCCAAGGTAGTATTCTTGAAAGCAGGCGCTTCATAAAGACTTTATATACGGATGGCAATAGAGAAATGTCCCTCCATGTTGAGGGATCTTCTGGTACATTGTCTTTCTTTGGTATTTTGTGAATGAGTGCTCCCTTCCATGAACTAGGGACTTTACAATTAATCATACAGTTGTTAAATTTTCAGTATATGGCAAGATGTTTGCCGTGTTGCTTTAAGATTCTCATAAGTAACACCATCTGAGCCACTGGCTTTGTTGTTAGGCAGATTTACAATTACTTTCTCGATCTCTTCTATTGTAAACGCCGATGTAGGTGGCAACAACTCAGTCATGATATTTTCGAGGTCATCATTCCAAGGCGGTAATTCAAGCGTGATAGTAGTTGGATCAGACTGGCATTTTTTCAGATAATATTTGTACACTTGCTCAGTGTTACCAGGATCTAACGACGGCGTGGGAAACATGCAATCATTAAGGATAATGTCAATCGCCTTTGATCTACGATGCTGCCATAGATAGGTTAGTTTGTTTTTTCCTACCTTTTGAGGATTTCTCTGATGCTGTCGTGTGTTAGACGCAATCGCTGGTTGTATCACCTCCCGCAGGTAACGTAGTTGTTTTTCAATCCAAATGGCCGGATTTGCAACCGGGCTCGATCTAAATCGCGCATTATCATCCAGTGGCAAAATTCTTAAAATCCGTACAACATACTTGAGTAGCGGTAGTCCAAGTTGTCCTCCATCTGTGCGGTTTGTGGAAAATATTCCGGTTTTGAAGAAGGCCCCGTTAAGAACTGCAAACAACTTTGACCACTTCCTGAAATCTCCGGTGAGTACAAAGTTTTGTTTTTCTTCTAATCGCTTAGTATCCAGGCCTTTCCTAAATTGTCTTTCATGATGCTGGAAATGTATCCATTCATTTTTTTGTCAGCAATCGTTCATAATCCGTGAACTCTGTTGATAGAATGTTACAGGCCGACGGTAGATGTTCTGGGGTAGAGTCAAGGACTTGCCGGCGGTGTTTGTGAATTTCCCACTTTGTATCGCCTGCTTAAAGGCTACTTTGATAGATGCTATCAAACACATAACAAAAAGTGCTGTACGTAGAATCATGTCAGAAAATTCTCTACATTTTTCGACGGCAGTTACGACGGGTGCTGTTGCGCTGCACACGCACACGCACACACACACATGTTCCCAAGGACATCTGACCGCTCCAATTGATTAGTGATCAATGTCAATTGATGATAATAATGTGTGTTTATTAAAGCTGCTGCAAGCTTTATTTGTCGAGCAACTTAACCTGCATAAATGTTATATTTATTTTGCTATAATATAGTTGGCTAAAAGGTGACAGCGGCCTGTGTTCAGCGAAAGCTTTTATGCTAAAATTGTGTGTTTGCTTTGAAAGCTTGTTTCCGTCACAGAATGAAAAATAAAAAGGTAATTGCGACTTTTTATCTCAATTCTTACTTTTGTCATGCAATTGAGAGTTTAGATCTCAATTTGGAGGTTAAAAAAGTCAGAATACAATGTTTATATCTTACAATTCTGAGAAAAAGTCATTGTGAGTTAAGAAATTGGAATTGCGAGGTTAAAAAAGTCAGAATACCAAGTTTATATCTCATAATTCTGAGAAAAAGTCATTGCGAGTTAAGAAATTGGAATTGCAAGGTTAAAAAAGTCAGAATACCAAGTTTATATCTCATAATTCTGAGAAAAGAGTCATTGGGAGTTATAAAATTGGATTTAATTGCAAGGCTAAAAAAAGTCTAAATTCCAAGTTTATATCTCAATTCGCAATTACCTTTTTTATTTCCTGGCGGAAACCAGCTTCCATAGTTGGCTGACAAATCAATCACAATAAGACCACGAACATGAATGAAGTAAAGAGTAAATTCTGAATGTGTTTGGAGGCTCAGATCAGTTTAACATGAACGGCGTGTTGTTTCTCTGAGCATCTGCTGAAGTTCTGCAGTGAGAGACACAGAGTCTGTCAGTGTAAGACGAATGAGAGGATATTATGTGGTTCAATCACAGACATACAGCGAGAGAAATGAAGGACGGAAACGCTGCCAGAACAGCACCAGCTTCTCTCTGTACATGCCAAGTGTGTTGAGTTTGTTGGTTTCAGTGTTTTGTCCACACAAACCGAACAGACGGTTTCATTTGCAGTTTTTGAATAATGTTACAAAACCTTTTCAAAAACAAATTTTGTCACATTCACACGCCTTACATTAAACATTACATAGTTTCTGCCTTTATTTTAAACACTAGATCTATTGTTTTATCATTTGAACCCAACAAATTGTGTTTTGTCAAGTGTCTTGCTTTATTAATGTTATTAACTAGCGTTAACAGTGATTAATTAACGCTGTAAAAATGTATTGCATTTTGTTATTTCACGATTCTTATGAAATATCAACTTTCGATAACACTTTAAAATAAGGTTTCATTTAACAGTTAACAAATGAGACCTTATTGTAAAGTGTTACTGTCTCTTTCATATGCTAATTCTGGTGTTTTGTATCTAATTTAATGACATTATAAGTGTGTCTGAGATATTGTATTTCAAACTCCTGACTGATCTCTGTCTTTTCTCTGTGTGTTTCTCTGTCTCCGTCTCTGTCTTTTCGTCCCGAAAGGATCTTCCTCTGCCCCGTAAGAACAGCAGGTGAGTCCATTTTCAATGATAAGAAGACAAATTATTATTTTTATTCGTATTACATGCATGTATCAGGGTTTGTGTTGAAAACCTCATAACAATTGAGTAACTTGAGTCCCATGTTTCCATCCAAAGTTGCGAATTTAACTTCGGAATATTGCATAAAACAATTGCGAATTAAGCACCATTTCCATATCATGTGTTCAAGAGAACAAAAATGCTACTTCCGAGGAAATTGTTGCAGAATATCTGTAATAAAAATGGAAGTTGCTGCAATCGTGGAAGCCACTGTGGCATCCGAAAGTACTGGCGTTTGGGAATGCGATCATGTGAGACGCTTCTGGGAGGAAAATAAACCAATTCATTCTGATGACAGAATTTGAGACATTGCACATGCACATGCATTGCAGTGCGATTGGTCCACTGGTTTGTCCAGTTATACAATCACATGACTTTGCCAATTGGTGATTGGCTCTTTTTTTTTAGAAGGCGGGAATTATTCTACCATATTGTGCGTTGTTGCATTTCTCCCATTCATAGTAATACTACGACTGAAGTGTCTTTGTATATAAAGTCTTTGGATTGATTCAGTAAATGTGTTCCCATCATAGTTTATTTGCATGTTGTCTTATTGAATTTTTTTGTTTGTTGCATTTTTAGAATAGATGCACATCTTGGCGTTTCACAAAATGAACCCTTATGAAAATGTGTCATGGTAACCTCTAATATACCAATGTACAGTTATGTTTCCATCCACCTATTTTTTTTGCAAATTTGAGGTTAGCGCATAAAACAACGCTGGATGGAAACATTTGTACATTGGTATATTAGAGGTTATTTGTGTGGTTTATTTGTGTGCTGTACAAACTCAACCGGTCTTTCTTTGTCAGAATGCCTGTCTCTCTCTCTGTCCATTTCTCTAAAAGCTTTCCTTATTCACTTAGATTTTTTTTTCCGTGATTCTTAGTTATATCATCCTGCGTGACCTCTGGCTAAAAAGCATATTGCACTTACATTTAGAAACACACACACACACACTCACTCAGTAGCATCTTATGAACGGATGCACCGCACCTGCTCCCCCTCTTTTAATGCTCTTCTTGGTATCATCCGCTGCCCTCGAGATTTTACCCAGAATTCCCCCCTGCACTCTGTTTTCTAGTGTGTGAGCAAAGCCAGACGCTCTAACCGTTCTCCATCTGATGCTGTTTATGATGCGCACTGGTTATTTCCAAGCGTCTGCGTCTGCTTTGAGCTCTTGATCATGCAGGGCGACATGTTTCGTCGCACTAAAAGGTGAAATGTTTTTAAAAATCTGTTTTAAATGCGGTTTTACTACACATGAAGATGTCGCTGATGTCATTGTTTACCTGCAGCTGGTGACACACTAACTGAATGACTTCATTAATGCAGCGAGTTTAACATGTTAGTCCATCTTGTGATAAATGCATCTGATTTAATATTATATTTTTATTCAAATAGTGTGTATATTATGGTGTTTCATATCTGAGCCACAAATTATGTTGTTTGACTCAAAATTAACAACATTTTACTCTGTTATTAGTCACAAAGGCCTGCAATTTTTTTTACTCATATTTTTGAATGATATGTTCAAAAATTATATATTATATATTATGAACAACATTTTACTCTTGAGGTTGGTGTTATTAGTCACAAAGGCCTGCCATTTTTTTTTTACTCACATTGTTGAACACTTGTTGATCATTTGAACGCATTGGTGAATCATTGAATCATTAGCTTGCACTTTCTTACATCTTCTGAGGTTTTAGTCTTAAATAGAAAGTCCCAGTAGTAAGATGTACAGGTTGATGTCAGACCTCTAATAATGAAGTGTGTGTTAATATTAGGAGGTTCTCTAACCCTGTAAAGCTTGACATACGAAGTAATAGTCAGAAAACTGTTCAGAAAAATAGTCAGAAAAAAAAGTTTTTTTTTTAATCTGTAGACAAAATATTGAAAAACAATATCTAGGTGCAGGTTGAGTAAGGAATTCTAAATTAGAATGTTTCACTCGAATATTTAAAACATTCAGACCATATTGGAATTCTAAAGATGTCAGTTGGGTGAAAATACTTTGAACAACAGATTTAAAAATCAACAGTCCTCAAGAAACGCAACAAATAAATACAAACCAAACAACACTGTATTGTATTGTTTATTGCTATGGTCAGTCCTGCCTGCAAAACCCTGTAAAGCCTGACATATAAACAAACTTTTATTCAGAGGCACAAACTGAGCAAAAATATGAAATTTGGTGCATATTTTGGTAAAATGTAAAGGTTTATGATCAAAGCTCTGTGGTTTTAAAACATAATGCAATGCAATACACTGATGATTGACAGATGAATTAATTAACCTTCCTCAGAAGCCTGATGATCTGAACATGATTTTTCTAAAAACGTATGTCCCGATAATCAAGTAAACCCTAGTGGCTTCAGTCCAGTAAGTGTACATCATGAAATATTACTAACAAATGTAAGTTATTCTTACATTTACTTTATAAAAATCAGTAAAGAATTCACAGCAAAAAAACACATTAACCACAAGACGTTTTTTTTTAAATAATTATACTAAAAGGCCTTTTCTTCTTAAAAAAAAACAAATTATAAACTATAGCAATCAGATGACAGAAGGCATGTGTTAGATTGTGTGCAACTGGTTTTTCAGCAAAGTTTTGATCATTCTGATCATTTAGAGGCAACTTTGCATATTATCAAATATGACCAAGTGGGCTTATGATTAAAAAGGGCACTGTCTCTTTAAGAATAGTCGCTCTGTTCAGGATGAGAGTTAACTAAACTTCTGTCTACGTGTGTGTGTGTGTGTGTGTGTGTGTGTGTTTACTAGTACTGTATTAGGCAGCGCTGTTTCAGCTGCTCTCTGCTCAATGTAGCTGAATTCAGCTTTTACTTTCCTTAGTTGTGGGGACATTTGCTCTTCACAATGAAGATAAAACATGACACACAAACACAGTGAGTCTGTGTATTTCTGTAATGGTGTGTAATGGCTCTCATACACTCACTCAAGGCGTATCAAGTATCTCACGTTCACTCTCACTCCTCCATTAGTTTGCTCTCTCTCTGTCTCTCTCTTTCTCTCTCTCTCTCCTTCTCTCTCTCTCTATCTCTCTCTCTCTGAGTGCCTCTCTGTTTCTTCAGAGTGCCTGTACGCACAGACTGAGATTGATGACTGTGGAAATGGAATTTTATGAATTGCTGTTGTTCTGCTGCAGGGCCCAAACACACACACACACACACACACACACACACACACGCACACACACACACACACACACACACACCACACACAAACACACACAGTCGGGTGGTGAAAGTAGCAAGGGCTCAGGTGCAGAGTTGATGGGATTTTAATGACAATAAAATAAAACAAAATACAAACAAAACTACCCCAAGGAGGAAGACTTGACTTGACTCGACCACAGGAGGAACATACTAGGGAAGACATACGACGATGATTTTTCTCCCTTAAAGTTTTATGAATTCAACTAAAACTCATTTTAAAGACATCTAATAAATGGAAAATGAATCGGAAAACTGTTCATATTTAGAATACTTTAAAATATAAAAATGCTAAAGTTTTCTTTTTGGGGTTAGGGATGTGCTATGATGGCCAACTAGTCATATTATGCCTGGTTCAGATTACACACAAAAAAAAATTCTGTTACTGTTAACTCCTAAAATCTTGTCTTGTCGTGTCGTGTCGTGGACAAGAAACATGTCAGAGTACACGTTACTTTCCAACCAGTCATCGCGTGCAGTGTCACTCACTCGCACACACACATATATATATATACACACACACACACACACACACACACACACACACACACTCTCACTCTTGGTCACTCACTCACTCTCTCGCGCACACACTCACTCTTGCTTACTCACTCGCGCACACACTCACTCACTAGCGCACACACTCACTCTTGCTCACTCACTCACTCACTCACACACACACACACTCACTCGCGCACACACACTCACTCTTGCTCACTCACTCACTCACTCGCGCACACACTCACTCTTGCTTACTCACTCACTCACACACACACTCACTCGCGCACACACACTCACTCTTGCTCACTCACGCACACACTCACTCACTTGAGCACACACTCACTCTTGCTCACTCACTCACACACACACTCATTCACTCGCGCACACACACTCACTCTTGCTCACTCACGCACACACTCACTCACTCGCGCACACACACTCACTCTTGCTCACTCACGCACACACTCACTCACTTGCGCACACACTCTTGCTCACTCACTCACACACACACTCACTCACTCACGCACACACACTCACTCTTGCTCACTCACGCACACACTCACTCACTTGCGCACACACTCACTCTTGCTTACTCACTCACACACACACACTCACTCTTGCACACACTCACTCTTGCTCACTCACTCACTAGCACACACACTCACTCTTGCTTACTCACTCACTAGCACACACACTCACTCTTGCTCACTCACTCATTCGCATACACACTCTTGCTTACTCACTCGCGCACACACTCACTCTTGCTCACTCACTCATTCGCGCACACACTCACTCTTGCTTACTCACTCGCACACACACTCACTCGTGCATACACTCACGCACACACTCACTCTTGCTCACTCACTCATTCGCATACACAGTCACTCTTGTTTACTCACTTGCGCACACTCACTCTTGCTCACTCACTCACTCACGCACACACTCACTCTTGCTTACTCACTTGTGCACACACTCACTCACTCGCCCACACACTCTCACTCTTGCACACACTCACTCTTGCTCACTCACTCACTAGCACACACACTCACTCTTGCTCACTCACTCACTAGCACACACACACTCACTCTTGCTCACTCACTCACTCACTCGCACACACACACTCACTCTTGCTCACTCACTCACTCACTTGCACACTCACTCTTGCTCACTCACTCGCGCACACACTCACTCTTGC